>OX596381.1:0-84775 GCA_951394425.1 Tipula unca | reverse complement strand
CGGTATGATTAAATTTTGATTATGGACATTTTTTCCGTAGAGTGGCTATTTTTCGAGATATTTGATCGTCTCAGTTTAAAAAAAACACCCGGTATATATAATAAAATAAATTATATTTAATTATACATGATCTCCAATTTATTACTTTAACTGTAACATATATGTATGTACATATTATAGATATGTAATATAGAAATTATTGATTTAACGAAGTTTCATGTTTGAAAAATTTTCTAACTATAACTAAAAATTTATTTAATCAGAAGCATCTCTTTTTAGAGATGAATAAAAAAATTATTAAAAATTTATGGTGATTTCCTACCTAAGCCTTGAATTATAAACATTTTTTTTAAATTTTATTGATTTTTTACCATTTGGAATTACTGAAGTTATTCCATCTAAATCAATTTGCGTATATAGAGATTTCTGCGATGATCTATTCCTTTGGTATTCAGACATTACATCCAATGTATTTCGATTGGAAAAGACAATTTTACTTATGTATTCTCTTATATAGAATAAGAAAATTAACAATACATATTGTTTATCAAATCAAAAGAATTTCTATTTATGTATATATGTGTCTGTTTTGTCGATTGAAAAGAGGAAAATATTAGAAAATCTACATTCTCAGAAGTTTATCTTACTAATTTTTTAAGACTTATTTTATACAAATTTGGTTATTGAACATTCTTTAATGCCAAGATAAATTTTCTTTCCGAAATAATGAAAAATATTAATTTTTTGGAGTGGTATTTGTGCTTGCTTTTTTATGTATGTGTACACAAATGAAACGAAAATTTCATGTGTAATATATAAATGAAATATGTATAAGAGTAGTCTGCACGTGTAACGAACAAACAATATGAACTAAATAAAAAGAAAATGAAAAAAGTTGTAAAAAAAAAGTTGGTTTATATATTATATATTTCATAGGGTAACCAAATTTTCACAGGAATTATTAAATACGGGAATAATTCATGTAAGTTTTTCCAAATAAATATTTGTATTCTGAAAATGTGGTTAATAAAATCGCTAACCTACATTAAAACTGGGCGATAGAAAAAATCAACTAGATAATTTAGTTGTATGTAGATGTTCTTTAAATTTAAAGCCTTGAACTTTTTATTCTAAACTATCTGTGTTTGATATATAGATTTTTGTGTTGTTCTAATTGAGTTGACAACTTCAACACTCCATACCTCATACGGCCACGGCGCATATGTAGATAAATGTAGACTCACACATTAAAAACACCAAGTCGTGATTTTTGGTGATCACTGGGAATCGAACTCTGCACCTCCGATTATAAAAGCAGAAAGGATATTTACCCATTATAGGCTCAATTAAACTGGTGGACAATTTGAAGAAACACAATCATATCAACCAGTTACCATATTATAGCGTTCGATCCCAAATTAAATAAAAGTATACAGATGGAAACCTAGGAATAAAATTTTTTTAACAACCATAGATTACTGCTTTTGATCACCCTGTGGTAAATTCCATATTATATATATATATATATATATATATATATATATATATATATATATATATATATATATATATATATATATATATATATATATATATATATATATATATATATATATAATATTTTTTTGTCGTTTTATATTCCTAACCACCCACAAATAAATTGCTTGATATGCTTGATTATTTTCGATTTTATATTTTTTATTCCCTTGTTTTTTCACCATGCCTATATAAACTCGCACACACACACATATATAATTTTGGGGATTCTCACTCAGCTGATTTAAACGCAAACAGTAAAAAATAAGTTTTTTGGGCGTATATCTTTGTGTATGCTACTCTTCAGTTTCAAATTATCTTACAATTGAATCAGATATATCCTTATTTTATTTAAAAAGTAAAACATAAATATAATAAATTACATAATGTCTAAATAATTAATTTAGACAAATTAACACATAAGATAAATATTAAATTTAAATAACCTTTAAAGTTTAATAAAATATTTTGGTTTGTCAGTGATAATTGAAAAATCATATATAAATAGTGAGGTGAGAATCCTAGAATCATGAAAAAATATTACTGAATGCAAGAGTGAAAGTTAATCCTATCGACATACACAATATAACATAAAAGGACTATGTTCAGCCAACAATGTACCAAATATTGTACTTACAATTTAATTTTATTTATATGTATTATTATTATAAAAATATCGATTTCCGTATTTTAATTCGAAAATTGTATGTTTTTACCAAATAGGATTAAAATTATATTTAACTATTAATTATTATTTAGAATTTAGATAGTTTTTATTTTGTTGTTAACATAATTGGGCTTCATAATATGTGATGCATAATGTGAACTAATTGTAAGATATGATTAATCCCAAATATTTCTAACAAACTAATATTTTTTGTTATTACTATATCATTTTCTTTATGTCTATGTATAACCCCAAAATAGATTATATATGATGCCGTGTATTTTAAACTTTAACATTATAAACTAATTGTGCTGTTATTATTTATTAAGCAACACAATTAAAAATGTTATAGAGAGTTGAATGGAAATTTAATTTTTAAATTGGTTTTCGAGGGACTATATTTTTGTTTTTATTTTCTATTGCTTTTATAATAGCCGTGTTTGTAAAACGTCATGTAAATGTTTAACCAGGGGACTAATTAATGCTCATGATTGTAGTTTAAATAAAAATAAATTTTCGAAATTTAATAGAAAACCAGGCACTACAAATATTTAAAAGCAGAAATAAAAAGTATGGAAAATTTGTAACAACAAAATAAAATCGATCAAGTCTTCACAACTTTTTTTATTAGGATATATTATTTTCGTGTATAAATTTAATTAACAATAGTTTACTATCGGAACTAATTAAAATTTTATAGCTGCTACCGCTTAAGCTTATGCTTAAAAATAAAACCCAAACAAAAATTAAACACACGTGTTGAGTTTTAATATATTCTTTAAATACTTTTCCTCTTTTTGCTTCTTCGCATTTAATTAAGGAATTTAATTAACCAAGCCTTTTATAAAAAAAAAATATCTTTGTAATAATTTTACATGTTTGTAATAATTTTCACATAAAGTCCTTTATATAAATTTATATTATGTACAATTACTTACATATGTATATTAGTTATTTCCTATACATTTTGAAAATATGATGTGGAAAATTCATTTATTATATCATGACTATAATGATAACATGATTATAATGATAACAATTTTTATTTTATAATTTATAACAATTAATCCGTGTACGAATTGTAATAGTATAGTAGAAAACTATTTATCGTTTCCTTTCATACATATTTTATTGCGTCGTAGTTAAATAAAGGGGAAAACACGAAAAATACAATGGAAAACAATTGTTGTTCAAATGCGAAAATTTATAAAGAAAAACCGAAGATAATTTTTGCATCATTAATATGATAAAATAATTTTCAAAATTTTCGTTTTGTATACACACGCAATTCACAGTTTTAGAAATATATAATATATGTACTTATTTGGATAAGTAGATACATATGTATAGTCCTATTCAGATCTTAAAAAAAAATTGTTTTTAATTGTTCTGCGCAGCTTTCAGTGATGTAGAAAAAAAAATTAAAAAATGTTTGATGGGTCGCATTAATCTTAGGTAACAAACCTAAATAAAATAATAAATAACCAATAAAAAGCATTATATTTCAGTTTTAATACACAAAATATTCAAAATGATTATGTATTTATGTTATTACAATCATATTTCAAGTGAAAATTAATAGGTCAAAAAGAAATTGCACGCCTTTTGAAAACATTTAATTTTGGTACGCACTAAGGAGAATAAATGACCAAATGATATTCGTATCGAACAAAACCACAACAACATAAAAAGCAAAATCGGTTTTCAATTTAATTCTTAGTTTATCGAATTAAATATTAATTTCAAAAGGGTCAGTGATTATAAGTTAAATTATAAAAACATTTTGTGATTAAAAACGTTCCTTTTCTAAAAAACAAACGTTAAATACAAATACAACATAAAAATGTAAACTATAAACATGAATTATTGTACTTAATACATCACTGTGTATCCGCCATATTCTTTCTGCGCGATATCTGTCAGAATTCCAGCGAGATTTGAAAACTACTATACCGGGGGTAGATATATTCTCTCGCTCGTACCACCCATGTATGTACATATATGGAAAATATAATAATATATACATTATACATATTTATTGGTGTTGGTGTGCCGTATATACAAATACATATATAAACAGAAAAATGGAAAATGAAAGTGGAATGTGGATCATTTTTAGCTCGTCGTAGTTCAAGGTCTTATCAAGGCCGCATGCTCAATTTTTTACTCCCCTTAGAAATTGAATTTGTTTTTACTCCTAAACTACGAACAAGGAAAATCGATATTATCACTGTATAAGTGTTTATAGTCTCGAAATTTCTGGGTATAAATATGATTTTTGTTAGTAGATTTTGTTACATTTATATTTGGTTATAAAATTGTACTTATTTCTGTTTTTTTATGTGTTAAAGCGAAAAACGAAAGATGTTTCTATTTTTCTTTTAATAGATACTAGGTATGGTTGTAAATGTCAATGATGTTAATTATTACCTATGAACGGATGTTTCATTTTTCACTAGTTGTAACAGTACGATATTTTATGACAGTGAAAACTAAGTCTGATGTAGTCTGAAAGTCTAAATATAATTTTTTTTATTCATTGTGATTATTGAGTACACAGCAACCGTGCTCTATTATTGAATGTATAGTTATATGATAAGTGTTATGTATATATGTATGTATAAATTTAATTATTGTTTGAATATAATAAATTTATCAATATTTAACAATGTTTCGAAGAATGAGGGCGAATATATTTACTAAACTACAGCTGGAAAGCAACACTCGCAGACGCCTTATTATACCCACTGCTAATATATTAAATAAAATTTCAATTCATTTTACATTTTCTACAATAATTTATCAAAGAATTATTTCCTGTCGTTTTTTTCGTCCTTTTTGTATTGTTTTTGCTTAATACATATGTATATTTTTCAATTTTCAACTTTCAATTAAATTTTACTAGAAACTATTTTATTGATTTATTAGTGTAAGAAAATAACATTATTTCAATTATCCTGGGTAATTTTTAGAATCGCGGTAATATGTTTATGTGTCAAGGAGAAAAAATTGCATTCCGTTGTGCAAGCCTGGACAACCTGAAACCTTGTGGAGCCAATATGAAAATTATTGAAACAAGATAGTCGTAAAAAAATGTTTTCATTTTACAAAATAAAATTATCAAATATAAAAGCATACATTTTATGTTAAAATTAAGTTTTAGTTTTTTTGGTTAACTCGAATTTCAATTTTTGTTATTGATATACTCTCAGTTAGTTTTACAAATTTTCGTTGGTAATTGAGACAGTCCCACAAATCAACAAAAAATGTGGGCTACCAATTTTCTTAAATTTAGAAATTTATATATTTTGATTAATATTTAAAATAAAGTATTTTCGTATATACATCCTTCCATATTTTCTATACTGCCATTCTTCGTTTTTTGGATTATCAAAAGAACAATTTTCCAGATTCAAACTATCTTCCAATTCTTGTATTCGATATGTTTACAATTTGAAAAAGTTTGACCATATTTCTATGTATAAAAAATCACTATTGGGTTGCGATCTAAGCACGTTTTATGACTTTCACGTGGTTACATCAATTTATAAAATTCTTTAGGAAAGGAAGCCTTCCTATCTGTATGAGAAACTTTCACGTCTAAGATCTAGACGCACTGGCAATATTTTGTTACCGAAGAACCGGAGTACAGTTCTTAATAGTTCATTTTTTGTTAGAGGAGGTGGCTTATCGAACTCTTTGCCGTTTAACATTAAATCGTCATCATCATTAGGCATTTTTCGTGAGAAGTGTAGGCAGTATTATTCTATTATAAATATCTAATTATTATTATTATTGTTATTATTATTTTTATTTTTTATAATTTTATTATTAATATTATTTTTATAGTTTCTATTATTTTGCAAATATTTCTTTTTATTTTTATTTTTAGTTTGTAGTTTATATTGTTTTATTTTTTGTTTCTTACCTAAATTTGTAACGGCTTAGCATATTGTAATAAGTTTATAGCTTGCATATGTATGTATGTGATAAATTTTAATAAAAATATAAATGTAATACTTATATGTACTGTTTGTAGAATTCAATTTTACACGTGACATCAAAAATAATTTTGATTTCTGCATTGCACTTCAACTCACATAACTCAATTAATACCAGATACGAAGGCACTGCACTTGTATCAAGTTTGGTGCTAGAAAATATTCAAAGTTTTGATTTTACTTATCTAATTCACAGTACTTTCCTTCAAAAGATTAAATTATACTTTGAAATGTTATCAAATTAGTTTCAATATAATTTCGAAAATATTTGACTTCCCGCTTCATAAGCAACGATGATCATGCGATTAGCTGAATTTTTTCTAAAGTAATTTGCTTTTATAAATGTATTATTCACATATATGTACATATATATTATCTGTGTTTAGTTAAAAGAATATTCCAAGTATTAATTTCTTTCTACCTAATTAAATAAGGTATTATATTTTAAGTGTAAATTATTGCAGGTTGAATAATAATTAAGAATATAATAAGTAATATAGTTGTCATTATTTATACCAACTTAATTTGATTCCTTAATTTTAATCTTAAAATTCTTAACTTTATAGCAGCCATTGCCATATGCCACAGTACAGTGTTGTGTTAAGGTTTTTTTTAAATTGAGAGTATACGAAAATGGAACTTTTCGTTATAGTCATCACAGTTTACTGGTATACATTTTATTCAAATCCTGAATAGATCTGAAATCTTTGATGTAAACTAATTTGTTTAAAAATTATTGTAAATTTTGCAAAATAAATTATGCAACTTGAGTTTACAATGAAAACAATTTACATGCAAGAAGGTCCGAATTCAATTCAAGTTTTGCATAAATGTCGGTGAAATTTTATAAAAATATCACTTTGAATACTCCAACATTGCAATGCCTTTCATGTAATAAATAAAAATTGATTTAAATGCTATTAATCACTGAGTCCGATAATTCATCTCAATGTTAAAGACTGGCGTGTACATTGGAGTCATATTAAAACTTATTTAATTATGAGCAGCATAATTGGAGCAGCAATGGTTTATAGTTAAGACACATGCGACTTTTTTAATTTTTCTTATTTATTTTTTATAAATAAAAAATGTATACTTATTTGCAATTGGCTTCAGTTTAACGATAAATACAATTAGTTGATTGATTTATAAATAATACGATCATACACAATATTTTTTATATTTTTAATAAATAATGCTGACAATAATATCAGCTACACCTTTGAATTGTCGTGGTTCGGGCACTCGATGTACATGCCTTTCAAATATAATTAAAGAACAAGTAAATTATTTATGTTCAGAATCTGAACCCGTGTGGTTTTGTTATGTATAATAATTTTATTTTTATCCTAAATTGAAAAAAACAATATAAAAAACTGGTGTTTTTTTGTATAACTTTCCTTTCTGTGAAGCTAAAAATAAATTAAATACTCATATAAATTTTCTATTTTTAGGAAATTTTATTTTCGAGATAAAATTGACAAACACAAAAAATATCAAAATACATATAGCGGAGTATACAACTGCACAAGAAGAAAAGTTAGGTATAATTATATTCTATGATTTTGAAATTAATCTTCTTTTACACAAATAATCTTGAAAGGAACGAAGTTCCATACTCGAGATATGTCTAATTTCTTTTGTTAATCATTATGTATCAAATTACGATAGTTTTACTAAATTTTTAAGTTTTAAAACTGGTTGGTTTATTAAATGGAAAGCTACCACTGATTTTTGTTTAGTTTTCTTTAATTGTATCATAATAATTCCATCTAAATTTAAAATTGGATTATTTCCAATTTATTAATTTGTATATACATATTTTAGTTTCCCCGTTCTACTACATAACTCTTTAGTTAAAAGTAAGAAATTTTTCGTTTTTCATTCGATAAACTCACTTTATTCACTCGCATATGAAAATATTCAACTAGTTGCATAGGCAAATATTTTAACTGCTCTTGTTTCATGTGGAAAAGTTATGATTTTCCAGTTACTTTGAAGAATAATTTACCGTATACTCATATAACAGTACTACAATTTGAATTAAATTAAACTTTTACAGTACTTACTGATAGAGTTTTGCCATGGTTCACTTTAAAATCGTGCATAATCACGGGAGCGGACAGTCTCGGATTTGCCAGTGACTGTCTAACGATGATCGAATCCTCCCTTTTCGTAGTCTTACGAGGTCGTGCACTTCTTGGCTGGCGTACTAAGGTCCCACGAACATTTTTGTTTGTACACCATTGGTGTACTGTCGAATTTGATATATCAAACTGGCGACTAACTGCCGACTGAGAAGTTCCATTGGCAATTAATTTTAAAACCGCCGATTTTATTTCAATAGAGTGTTCTCTCCTTTTTTGCATAATTTGACGTATTATTCAATTATTTTATTATTATTATTTAATTTCAAAAAAAATATATGGATATCAGAAAAACTAAAATTTTAACTTTCAATGAATGTTACCACTTGTATTAAAATAATCCGTTATATACGTTAATTGTGATAACAAATTAACTAACGAATGTTAAATAAAATTCCATTAATTTCACAAAGGTGACCCATCGTACTTAAATTTGTTTTTCAAGGAAATAAAACATGTCCGTATAGTAGTTTTCATATCTCGCTGGAATTTTGACAGTTCTCGCGCAGAAAAAATATATCGGATACACAGTGATGTATTAAGTACAATAAATCGTGTTTATTGTTTACATTTTTATTTAAATGGAATAGGAACGTTTTTAATCACAAAAAGATTTTATAATTTAACTTTATAAGAATCCCTGACACTTTTGAAATTAATATTTAATTCGAAAAACTAAGAATTAAATTGAAAACTGATTTTGCTTTTTATGTTGTTTTGGTTTTGTTCGACATGAATGATATTTGATCATTTATTTTCCCTAGTCCGTACCAAAATTAAATGTTTACATTGTTTCCAAAAGGCGTGCAATTTTTTTTTGACCTATTAATTTTCACTCGAAATATGATTGTAATAACATAAATACATAATCATTTTGAATGTTTTGTGTATTAAAACTGAAATATAATTCTTTTTATTGGTTATTTATTATTTTATTTAGGTTTACTACCTAAAATAAATGCGACCCATCAAAATTTTTATAATTTTTTTTTCTACATCGCTGAAAGCTGCGCAGAAAAATTAAAAAAATGTTTTTTTTAAGATCTGAATAGGACTATACCTCTGGTTTTTTGGTATAACAATGGATACAAAAAAAAATTTCATGTTTAGAAAATTGAAAAACAAAAGTTTAGCAGGAATTTGAAGAAGGAAGAATTTAAAGATGATGCGGGTTTTATATATTTTTTTTAATCGTTACATGTTTACCTAAAAAAGGAGCCCTCTATCATAATTATGCGACTACTATAGTTTTTATTTGACAGCCAAAAATATATTACCATGTCCGTGTATTCTCCAAATATTTGACACACTGTATCTTAGGCTAAGAGAACAACAACAAAAAATCGTCTTCCATACATTTTTTTTTTTATTATGTACCAATTTTTACGTTTAACGACAATTATGTACTCACTACTACCAAACAATACAAACTAAAACACTTTCTCTCTAACAAAACAAAATTTAATTTGAATAAATTTAATTTCGGGGAATTCCCTAAAACTGATGTATACAATATACATACAGAAGTATAGATAGAAAGGAGATTCATTTTAGGTTTTTAAAATCGTGTTTTACAAAAACAACAAATGCAAGAGAATTATTATAACACGCTCTCACAAAAATTTTATTTATAATTGCCGCGAAAAATAAGTACCAAACTTTCATATTTTTCTCTTTTCAATATGTACTTTAATTATTGTTTTAAAGAGGCTCGTTTTTTATCGGCCAAAAGTTTGATCGATTTGACATTATATCGCACTACGCTCCCCAACAGATTATAAATCGACGAACATCTCCAGAGGCCAGCAGCGCGATTCCTATTTAATTGAAAAATCGGGGAATAGTGACCGACTTATACTTATCGCGACTTCTCATAAATCAATCGCGCATCGAGAAACCAAAATGTACTCATAGGGCTGTACTGCTAGACAAAATCTTCAATTGATAGACCATTTTGGATACAAACATCCACAGTGTTGTAACACACATAAATGCGAATACAGAAATTAATCAATATTCACGTTAACTGGTCGATTAATAATATGTCTTTTTTGGGTAAAATATACCTAATCCGTATTCAACCCTGTTCTATAGTATGCCTATATTGATGTAAATTCGTTTAATATATTTCAAATTGTTTATGCCATATGGTCGTATGATTTGCAAGTCCAAATGCTTCGTCACCTCACAAATAAAACAGCATAATTACTAACTTACGTTACCATCAATAAACCTGAATTGTTAGAATTTTTAAATATTTTTGAATCATATAAGTTTAAAATGCACCGACAGCTTACAAAA
This sequence comes from Tipula unca, assembly GCA_951394425.1. Lineage (NCBI taxonomy): Eukaryota > Metazoa > Arthropoda > Insecta > Diptera > Tipulidae > Tipula > Tipula unca. The sequence continues at coordinate 74,123 of OX596381.1, read as the reverse complement.
TAATAGTTTGCGTCATGCTATCAATACTCTCATGTACATATATTGAAGTCATGAACGGACGCAACTTATTAATTTGTTAGCTGTCGGGTCTTGAAACTTACATGATCAAGTAATATTTAAAACTCTATTTATCTTTCTAATGTTATTTCCATCCTAAATTCTCTGTACATTTTCTTGATTTATTAATTAATTTATCTTGACTACATGGTGGAATACAGTTTTGAGAAACTATAATTTGCATTTACAATTTTAGTTTGAAGATGGTAGAGAATATATTGTTTTTAAAAGCTAGAATTCGTTGTTACCAAGCATCATTTTTTCGGTGGTTTATTAATTTCAGGTATGTATATATTTTGTCATCAGGGTTTTTTAAACATGTAAAATTTAAAAGAAGAAATTGCGAATAGAAAAATTTTGGACAATTAAATTTAGGATTTCACAAAATGTGATTTATTAGCATTGTTGTTTATTGTTTTATATGTATTAAAAAATAAAAAACAGAAATTAAAAACTTTGAGTTTACTCGCACATTTACATCAAAAAATGAGGACGACGCAAAATATTCATACAAAATGTAGGTGGGTAAGGAAACACATTTTAATGACTTGGTAATATTTTCTTGAATTCTTGAGCTTGAAATGAAAAAACAATAGACTAATCGGATACCATATTTAAATGAATAATATGTTAGATTTTCAAAACATCGCAAAATTGATTTCTCATTTCAGATCTACATATATACAAACGAGTAGTGAAATAAAAAAGAAAAAAATATATTTCTGATAAATTACTTACTTAAAATATACGACGAGTACGAAAAACTGACATACAATTTTATCAGTTATTTGATGAGGGTTGATTAATAATTGAAACTGTATGTTTTACTTCAATACGCGTGAAGAAATTGCATTAATGTAATAATGTAAAATGTAATATTTTGGAAATAATTTTTTGCACTGATAATATTTCCAAAGTAGAACACATATGTTATGTAAATTATTAGTGTGAGAATTATCGCGGCATAGCTCTCCTTTGCACAGCATACAAGTTACTATCCTATATTATATTGCATGGAATCATCCCTCTAGCGGAAGTCCTGGTTAGTGACTATCAAGGAGGATTTCGTCCTAATCGATCAGTCACTGATCAGGTCTTTTCGATGAGGACGATCCTGTCGAAATATAATGAGACTTCCATCCCTGTACATCAGGTGTTCCTAGATTTCCGGCAGGCCTACATATGTCTCGATCAATCAAGAGAGTTTGTGGTCTGCGCTGGAATATCTAGGAATACCAACAAAATTGATACGATTGTGTTGAATGACAGTGACACAGTCTCAATGCTGTGTTAAATTTTAGAACAGGCTATCAAGAATTTTTGCAGTGAACTCGGTTGTTCGGCAGGGGGATGCTCTGTCTTCGATACTCTTTAATCTTATGTTGGAGTACATCTTTTGTAAAACTGAAACACCTCCTATCACGTGCTTGCATATGCAGATGGCATATGCGTGATTGGACTGAATAGTAACGGAGTCAAGGAAATACTTAATCCGCTTGTAGAGTTTTCAGCTTCCGTTGGACTCCAGATCAATTAGTCCAAAACAAAATACATGGGGGCAATGGCACACCAGATTTTAGTAGTGGCCACTACACGTTTGAGGGAGTGAGGAGGTCCAAATATTTGGGTTCTCTTATCACTCACGATAACAGTGTAGATGAGTATATTAAAGTGCGCCTGGCAGCCGGTAGTCGTGCTTTTTATCCTATAAGGCCACTGCTAAAATCTAAACATTTGTCAAGTGCCGCAAACCTGAAGATTTACAAAGCGGTGATCAGGCCATTTGATATGTTTTACAAAGCGGTGATCAGGCCATTTGATATGTTTGGATGGAAAGTTGAGTGCTGACGGATGAGTACAAGAGATGGCTCCTTACATTTGAGAGAAGAATCATGCGTGTGATTTACGGCCCAAAACGCGAAGTAGATGGTACATACCGAGCTCTGTACAATATCGAGATCAGAGATCTGATGAAAATCCCCGATATTGTACATGAAGCAAAATGTCAGCGAGTACGCGAATCACGTTCTGCGTGCTGATCCGGAACGAATTGTACAGTGATCTCTGAAAGAAGATCCATCATATGGCAGTCGCAGAGGTCGTTGCAGGCGATGATGGTTCCACGGTGTAGGGAACGACTTGGCTTCTTAAGGTTGTCTAGAACAGTATGAAGACTAAGCGCAGCATCGAAACTGTTGGAGCCGGATTGTTGACGTAAGGGGCCAGTAATGACTTTATTTACTGTTTATTATAATATATTTGTATATATATATATATATATATTATATATATATATATATATATATATATATATATATATATATATATATATATATATATATATATATATATATATATATTATATATATATATATATATATATATATATATATATATATATATATATATATATATATAATAATAAATAAATAAATAAAAGGTGTTTATTTTAGATTTTCTGAGACAACCCTTTTCACTGTTATCGGTTGTTTTAAGGTTAGTTTGGTTTGACAATTCATCAATAATAGACTCACGCCACAGCAACGTTTACAAATTGTTCAAATTTATTTTGAAAAACATGGTTACATTCGACAAACTCATCGGGGGGTATTACGTGCATTTTATGGTGCTCATAATCGGTCATCAGATAAGATATTCATATATGGATATATTGTATACAATATATTTTCTTAATTTTTGTCAATATGAAAGGAATTGCAATAAGCGATTGCTAAAACCATATATTAATACATTAAATCTATTCACCGAGCAAATAGCGCAGTGGTTAAAGCTGCGACGTTTGGATCGGGAGGTACCGGGTTCGAATCCCAACAGAGGCGGGATGCAAAAGGGATTTTTCATCTCCCGATTACGATCGGTGATTAAATTGAAAACATCTATGACCCTCTGTTGGAATGTAGAACTCATGGGCCGACCCATCTTCCATGTCACTGTACAGGGTGACATGGAGCTATGCAATGCGCAGGTGGTATACTGTACTTGTGTGAATGGGATGAATGAATGGATTGAATGAATGTTGTGTGAATGTAAGGTAAGGCTATGGACCGTAAAAGTGTCTATGCCAAGTCCTTTTTCATATAAATCTATTCAAAATAAACCACGGTCGCATTAATATTATAAACAACACAAAAATTGTATCAACTTGCTAAACTGGTTCTTTTGGTCCGGGGTTTTTCATATATGATTTCGTAGTGTTTTTTGGTAGAAGCTGAGAAATTATATAAATGAAATTGTATAATTTGATACATAAATCTTCTTTATGTATTATTTATATATTTCTTATTTCCACTTTGCCAAATAATAAGATTATTATTATTATATAAGTCAAAATAAAATGAAATAATATTAAAAAATTACAGTTGTTTCGTAAAAATATAAAATTTTTAAGAAAATATACACGTACTGTTTGTTGTGTAGGATTTATTATAATTATGCATATTTTTTGTTAGATATAGTTTTATCGTTTATACGTATAGTCCGCACAATTTCTCAGTGAAATAATTTGCCACCTGTTTGTTCTCTCTCTCTCTCTCTCTCTCTCTCTCTCTCTCTTAACAGTAAATACAATAAATACTATTATGAAAACTGTAAGAAAGAACAGGAAAACAATCTTAAATTTATCTCACTGAGGTATTGTAAGGAGTATTATTGTACATACATACATACATACATATAAATATGTATATGTCTATGGCTGTATTATAATTGGTTTGGCGGATTTTTATTATGATTTTATTTCTTAAACAAATCACGTGAAGTGATTAATTTTTTGTTATTTGTATTATTTCTTATGACGACGGTTTTTATTATGTTACCGTGAGTAAAATTAATTAAACTGTTTAAATATTTTTATAGACATCTAGCCTTCTATGTATGTATATGGATTTATTACACGAAACTCCGAAAATAATTTAAAATGCACCGGAAACTTATTATTTTTTGAAACTTTCCGTTTCTATTTATTTTAATTATGGTTAAATAGACCTCTCGATTAGTTAAATTTAAATCACTTAAAATGTCATAAGTTTCGCACACTCGAGTTGCAACAATTCTAATTTTTCAATTTTATAGCACAGAATTAAATATATTCGTGATTATAGAGCTATAGCTATCTATTTAATTTTAAAGGTTTATAAATGGAAAAAATTAATGGGAATAAAAGTGTTGTTATTTAAAAAAAAATCTCAATAGTTGCAAACTTTACAAAAAATGCAAAATATGTATACTAACTAGTACTTCATTTCATAGAAAACTCGTCATATGCGATGGTTTCTACTGCGTTCTATTTTTTGAAATACTGAAAAGGATTAAATGTAAATTACCCATTAAACTCTTTACGCGGAATCTACAAATGCAGCACTTTCAATTAAACTAAATAAATTTGTTTTGAGCCTACTATATTTTAAATAAAATTAAAGACTTGTGATGTATTCTAAACTCGAGTTATATATAAATGAAATACATATAATATTTTAATGGTAACCAATGTGTGTCGAAGTAAAATTCGTCACTGTTGCATTCAACCATGTTTCTTACCTCTTGTATAATTATATTAAACGGGAAAAAATAAGAAATTAATTCTATAATTCGATCTAGTAATATAATCAAATATAACTTGAAAAATCGTGAGTTTTTAAAGCTTATAATCATATAGCGTTGATATGGAACCTGTTGTTATTCTGTACTGTACCTGCTGACCGTTCTCCAGTTCATCACAGACCAAAACTTATAGCATGCTAATCAACTCCATCCAGTTAACGTTTCTAAGGTCATCCTTGCCTGTGTCTGACGTCTGATATGCGTGTTTATCCATCATGATTCTTTTAGGGGATAAATAAGTATTGCTTGTAAGTTAGGCTCCATACTTTTCCGTTTCAGTTATGATATCCGTTAGTTCCGTGCCAGTTATGATATTCATTAGTTCCACTCCAGTTCGCCATATTCCAGAACTTTAAGTGATTTAAAAAAATCACGAAATTTTTTGAAAGAATAAATGAAAATAGACGAACATAAAAGTAAAATATAAAAAAATTACATTCAAAAATAAAGAAAAATGGTTGTTCTTTTTGTTAATTTTGAATTAAATTTAAAAATTTCGTTTGTACTACTTATATACATTAAAGTGTTGCGCAAAACTTAAGCAACTTGTGCTCCATTATCATTTAAAATACTTTAATTCTGTTTTACTGTTTTTTATATATTTTTATAAAACATTAGTTTACAGTTATTTATTCCTTTATATATAATGCTCACAAATATAACCTAAAAAATTAAGTAACAGTTAATTTTCATTATAAAAAAAAAAAAAAATTGAAATATTCATTATAATTGGTTGTGCAAAACCAAAGCAACTTATTAATATTTAGTGTAATAACCTTTATTTCGTATTACTGCCGCACATCTGCGGGACATTGATTCAATGAGGTTTGAAACTATAGTCATTGGTATATTTTCCCACCTTTCGCTTGAAGTTATCATAAGCTCTGCCTTGTTGCGATGGCGTTTACTACCTACTCTTCGTTTTAGAATCCCGAAGAAGTTTTCAATGGGATTCAAGAGTGGTGATTGCGCCGGCCAATCCAGGACATGAATCCCATTAGCTGAAATCCACTCTTTAACCAGTTTCGATGTGTGTTTCGGGTCGTTATCGTGTTGAAACACCCATCGAAGGGGCATTTCCCATTCCGCATAAGGTAACACCTGTGTTTTCAAAATACTTTTATAAATGAATCGATCCATTTTTACGATGAAATCGTAAACTGAGCTGAGACCTTGAGCCGAAAAACACGTCCACACCATTGCATTGCCGCCTGCGTGCTAAACTGTACCTTTACAGTAGCAAGGATTCAGGCGTTGTTCTTTCATTCGCCTAACATGACACTTCCCATCCGAATTTAATAAGTTAAACTTAGACTCATCGCTGAACAACACTGTTTTCCATTTATTTATTGTCCAATTAAGGCGGATTCTAACTTAAACTTTGCTAGAACCCACTGAAGATAAATTAAAAATGTGTTACAATGGAGTCAAATGTCTACAAACCGTTTTAGGACGTGCCTCTTGGTAAGAACTGGTTTCTTGCAAGGAGAAAAACTTGTTTGTTTGTTTGTGATATTGTTTTCTATTGTGATATTATAATTATTTTCAATGGTGTGGACGTGTTTTTCGGCCCAAGGTATCGGCCCATTTTACGAGATAACTGAAAAAACGAATCGATTCGTTTATAAAAAGATTTTAGAAACACAGGTGGTACCTTATGCGGAATGGGAAATGCCCCTTCGATGGGTGTTTCAACACGATAACGACCCGAAACACACATCGAAACTGGTTAAAAAGTGGATTTCAGCTAATGGGATTCATGTCCTGGATTGGCCGGCGCAATCACCACTCTTGAATCCCATTGAAAACTTCTTCGGGATTCTAAAACGAAGAGTAGGTAGTAAACGCCATCGCAACAAGGCAGAGCTTATGATAACTTCAAGCGAAAGGTGGGAAAATATACCAATGACTATAGTTTCAAACCTCATTGAATCAATGTCCCGCAGATGTGCGGCAGTAATACGAAATAAAGGTTATTACACTAAATATTAATAAGTTGCTTTGGTTTTGCACAACCAATTATAATGAATATTTCAATTTTTTTTTTTTTTTTATAATGAAAATTAACTGTTACTTAATTTTTTAGGTTATATTTGTGAGCATTATATATAAAGGAATAAATAACTGTAAACTAATGTTTTATAAAAATATATAAAAAACAGTAAAACAGAATTAAAGTATTTTAAATGATAATGGAGCACAAGTTGCTTAAGTTTTGCGCAACACTGTATATTATATATATTATATATCGTCATATTTGAATTTTATGATTTTTATGTTTTAAATGCATAGGCTTGGTTAAAAAAACATTTTAGAATGCTTTGTTTTTTTTATAGTTGTTGTTGTTAAAGCTACAAGTTGTTAAATTTTGAGAAAAATAATAATCATGATGTTGTATTTATAGCAATAAAAAGAAAAATAATTGTCCGATAATTATGATTCTTTAAATTTCCCGCCAAAATATTCATTTCCAATTTTCTCAGAAACTAATTTTTATGTTTTAAAGAATTTGACAATTAAAATTTTACAACATATAATAAAACTGGACCTCCGTTATTTTTTGTATTATTGCAAAATACGTTTTAGTAAGAGCATTATATCATTTTTATATGGAAAAACTATATTTGAATAGATATTTCCCAGTGTATTGAAACTGTTTACAAAAAAGATAGTTTAGTTAATTTTCTTGTTTTGTTTATTAATTAATATACGATTTTGCGTCACATTTAAATATGAGTCACGGAATTGGAAGGGGCCACCCCCTGGTTTATATCGTTTAAAAATTGGTTAATCATAGTACCATAAGTCCTTGTTCTTTCTTAGGTTATTTTATAAAAGACTAAATAAAATGTTGTTTTTCCCTTTGTTACTGGGGGGTTGATTATTTTTACTTGACAGACGTCCCTTTTAAACGATAAGTAATTCTTTTGAAATTAAAAAAATGAATATTGTTGATATAAATAACAGTTAAAATTTAAGTTTTTGATTAGTTGACATTGTGATTTGTAAAGAACATTTAAATAAGGAGCAAAAATTACCAAAATTAAAATCAGGTGCTTGCATATGCAGATGACATATGCGTGATTGGACTGAATAGTAACGGTGTGAAGGAAATACTTCATCCGCTTGAAGAGTTTTCAGCTGCAGTTGGACTCCAGATCAATACAAAATACATGATCTCTGGATTTAGGGATAATGGCACACCAGATTTTAGTAGTGGCCACTACACGTTTTAGGGAGTGAGGAGGTTCAAATAGTTGGTCTCTCTTATCACTCACGATAACAATGTGGATGACGATATTAAAATGCAGCTGGCAGTAGGCAGCTGTGCTTTGTCTTCTCTAAGGCCACTGCTAAAATCTAAACACCTATCATGTGAGGTGAAGGTGAAACTTTACAAAGCGTTGATCAGGCTCGTTGTTATGTTTGGATGTGAAAGTTGGGCGGTGATGGATGAGTACGAGAGATGGATCCTTATATTTGACAGAAGAGTCATGCTGGTGATTTACGGATCAAAACGCGAAGTAGATGGCACATACCTAGCTCGGTACAATATCGAGATCAGAGATCTGATGAATTTCGTAGATATTGTACATGAAATAAGATCTCAGCGAGTACAGTCACATTCTGCGTGTTGTTTCGGAACGAATTGTGCATAGCGATCTCTGAAAGTAGAACCACCATATGGTAGTCACAGAGGTCGTTGCACGCCACGATGACAATGTTTATTATTTTATATATTTTATATATATATACATATATATACATATATATATATATATATATATATATATATATATATATATATATATATATATATATATATATATATATATATATATATATATATATATATATATATATATATATATATATACACATATATATATATATATATATATATATATATATATACACATATATATATATATATATATATATATATATATATATATATATATATATATATATATATATATATATATATATATACACATATATACATACATATATGAAAATTGAAAAAGAACATTTTGGCGGGAAATTTAAAGAAGAAGAAATTAAACAACATACTAATTTTATATTTTTTTGTTAATTGCTATTAACTTATCTTTAAAGTGAGTCCAAAATCATAATTATCGGACAATTAGTTTTCTTTTTATTGCCATAAATACAACATCATAATTATCATTTTTCTCAAAATTTGACACCCTGTAATTTTAACAACAACAACAATAAAAAAAAATTAAGTATTCTTAAATTTTTTTTTTAATCAAGGCTATGCATTGAAAACATAAAAATCATAAAATTCAAATATGACTTACAAAAATTTGTGATTTCACGTATTTTTCACCATACATATATACATATATATGTAAATATATATATATATATATATATATATATATATATATATATATATATATATATATATATATATATATATATATATATATATATATATATATATATATATATATATATATATATTTATAGTTATATTTAAATATTTATCTAGTTCCGAACCGAACTCCTTTTTCTCAATCCTTTCTTTTTTATATGTATTGTTTTTGCAGTTGTTAACACTTTATTTTTATATTTGAATTCAAGTGTTAAATACACTACACAAAATCTCAATTGTAAAAAATTTAACATTTAAAATAGCGTTGATAGAATTAGAATGAGGAAATATATAAACAACCTGGAATAAGCGTTTTATATATGGACATTTTTTTTTGTTTCTCTTCTCTATGTTATAATTCTTTCTCTATAATTCATAGCAGTATATACTCGTACCAAGACTATATCTATCTAGTAACTATAGTTGGTAAGTGTGAGCTCTATTGTGAATTGTTTTATAAAAATGCCAACAACAAATCAATTTTCAAGGAAACAGTCCCTTTTGCAAGATCTGGAGTATAAGTTCTTTACACATCAAACTTTATCTATCGTATGTCTTTTGTTTCGCAGTTATATCAGCGCAGAGTATCAGTAGTTGGCTGGAGTTGTACGCCTATTTAATATTTTTATGTACCAAAACCAAAGAGAGAGTTTTAAATTGCTACCTAAATTTTGCATATATAAGCTTGTCAAAATCTGATTAAATTAATCAAAAACATTACAAATTTAACAAGATTTTATTTGTTGTGACATTTTATCATGCGTACAAACATGATTTCTAGGTAGACATGATCTAGTTTTTGCAGTACGTATACGTAAACTGAAATTGCACTCATTGGTATAGAATTAAAGTGCAAAATAATGTATACAAAATAATTATCATTTTATATTAATATTAATGGTATTTATTGCTTATTTACTATTTAAGTTACTTCCACTAAGTATTTATGGAATAATGAATTAAATATCGCGCTGTATTAGTATACATATGGTGAATAATACGTGAACTCACAAATTCACTATATGGAGCCGTAAGTCATGTTTTAATTTTATGGTTTTTATGTTTTCAATGCATAGCCTTGATAAAAAAAAAAATTTAAGAATACTTAATTTTTTTTTATTGTTGTTGTTGTTAAAAATACAGGGTGTCAAATTTTGAGAAAAATGATAATCATGATGTTGTATTTATGGCAATAAAAAGAAAACTAATTGTCCGATAATTATAATTTTGGGCTCATTTTAAAGATAAATTAATAACAATTAATAAAAAAATATAAAAATTGTATGTTGTTTAATTTCTTCTTCTTTAAATTTCCCGCCAAAATGTTCTTTTTCAATTTTCTCAAAAACCTATTTTTTTTTTTTTTTTTTTTTTTTTTTTTTTTTTTAAATTTTGCAACTAATATTTTACAACATATTAAAACACTGGACCAGCGTTATTTTTTATATTCTTGCAAAATACGTTTTAGTAAGAGCATTATTTCATTTTTATATGGAAAAACTATATTTGAATAGATATGTATATCTCATTGTTTTGGAATTACATATTTACAATAAAGACAGTTCAGTTAAATTATTGGTATTTATTTATTTTCAAACCCAAAGATAATTTTACTTTATTGTTTAAAATTCAATCTTATTCTAATTAAAAATCACAATTTAAATTTAAGATAATCATCAGAATTAGAATATTTTTTACAATTCAAATAGCCATCCTCTGTTGGAATGAATGCGTGAAAACCGTGAGTTCCTTTTACTGTTTTTAAATTTTCAAACCTAGTTGCAAGTTTTATTTGCTTTGATTTATGTTCTGCGTCTGAACAAAATCCAAAATTGATATCTGTTTTCAACGTTTTAGCCCATTTAAATAATTCATCTGCATTGGTTATTGTACTGCCCTATTCCATTGTGAGACTAGCTCTGGATGCCATTCTTTTGATGGTACCCCCTACTCCATCACATTGACCTTTTCCATGAGCAATTTCTTGCATGGTTAATGATTTTGGCAATATAGTAAGTAACTGAATCTTATCACTGGTTTTCTCCAGTTCTTGGAATTTGGTTTTTAGGTCACCAATCAATTCATCATATAGTTTAATCTTCCTTTGGTCATCGGTCGACTGATTAAAAAGCGGCACGATTCCCGAAACCAAAGATGTTGATAATGTCATTGAAGTTAAACCGATTAATTTTTGCTGCTGCTGTTTTGGCCTGACTTCCAATGTACTCGGATATATAGGAGACTTCCCAATAACGGGTAACACCTCATTTATTTTTTCCAAAACAGCTATATTTTTGAAATAACACGCTTCACTATCACTACTATCATCGTCATCGGCTATTTGCGGTGTTATAGGTGATGTTGCTGATGGTCCCGCAACTGGTGACAATTCTGGTTCTATTTTTCGTCGTTTGCAGGTTAGATTTATATAGCACGTTGAACAGATATACAATTTATCTTGATTCTCAACCGATTGTGGCATTAATTGCTTAACATAATCCGTAACTGGTTTTAGTTTACTCGAACACTTTGAGTCGCGAAATGGTTTACAACACTTTCGAAATTTATCCATTATCAAATTTAATGCACTAGTACTTATTTATCAGTCACTTTAACACACTGTTTTTTTTACAAATTTTAAAAAATGTTGCTCCTTATTTAAATGTTGTTTACAAATAATCACAATGTCAACTAATCAAAATTTTAAATTTTAACTGTTATTTATATCGACAATATTTTTTTTTTGGTTTTCAAAAGAATTACTCATCGTTTAACAGGTACACCTGTCAAGTAAAAATAATCAACCCCCCCAATAAAAAAGGAAAAAAAACATTTTATTTAGTCTTATAAAATAATCTAAGAAACAAAAGGGATTTATGGTACTATGGTTAACCAATTTTCAAACGATATAAACCAGGGGGTGGCACCTTCCAATTCGGTGACTCATACTTAAATGTGACGCTAAATTGAATATTATTAATAAACAAAACAAAAAAATTAAACAGTAGCAAAACACTGAAATCTATTCAAATATAGTTTTTCCATATAAAAATGAAATAATGCTCTTACTAAAACAGATTTTGCAAGAATATAAAAAATAACGCTGGTCCAGTGTTTTAATATGTTGTAAAATAATAGTTGCCAAATTTAAAATAAAAAAAAAAAAAAAAAAAAAAAAATAGGTTTTTGAGAAAATTGAAAAAGAACATTTTGGCGGGAAATTTAAAGAAGAAGAAATTAAACAACATACTAATTTTATATTTTTTTGTTAATTGCTATTAACTTATCTTTAAAGTGAGTCCAAAATCATAATTATCGGACAATTAGTTTTCTTTTTATTGCCATAAATACAACATCATAATTATCATTTTTCTCAAAATTTGACACCCTGTATTTTTAACAACAACAACAATAAAAAAAAATTAAGTATTCTTAAATTTTTTTTTTAATCAAGGCTATGCATTGAAAACATAAAAATCATAAAATTCAAATATGACTTACAAAAATTTGTGATTTCACGTATTTTTCACCATATACATATACGTATATAGTTATTATGCTAGTGCATCGTTTGATATGTATTAGAATTAGAATTTTTATATACAAAACGAGTTAGTATCAACTGAATAATGAAACTACGTATATGTATTTATAATACGAGTACATATGCAATATACTGTTTATCTACTATATACAGTAATTCAATACTATGTATATATGTCCATACATATGTATACAGTATACCTAAACAAACTATTTTTTAGTGTTAAACAAATTTTAAGTGAACATTTATTTTATCTCAATATCGTTTTTATTTTCCGGGTGACAATAAAATACAGAGAGATACAATTATAAATAATTCTTAAGCATTTGTACCAAATTATTTGAAATTTAATTGATTTGCAAATAATACGTTTGTTTATTAGAAGAAATAATAATTTTCAAAATAGTCTCCTTGGGCAAGAATATTTTATGAGAAGGAGCAGAATCTTCTTGGAATAGGTTCAATCATTGTTTGGACAATGCTCACTATTTATAATTATCACTTCGATAATTTCACAGCGATGTCTTGCTTCACCTGGATCTTTGATTGATGATTTTAAGGGGAAACTTTCCCACAATCGAAACCATGACAGATTTAGGTATTTGCCTTCTGGTATTATTTCAAGTTTCTCCTGGACATGCTTTTGACCAAACACGGCCACATTAACGATTGTTTCCTTGTACAATTGTGAACATCTTCTCATCGTGCTCTTTTCGAACCTTTCAATTTCTCGAATCGTTTATTTGGTACTTTTTGCTGTGTACCTTAAGACTCCAAGCTAAATAAAATAAATGAAATTGTCGCTTTGATGACTGTTGAACAAAGAAGACTTTGAATTATAGCGAGACAACTTTAGACATCAACTCAACAAAGATTGCCTGTTGGAGCCGTGATTTTAGACAACTTTTTTGCTGGGAAAACAACTTTAATAAATGTTCATTATACTATTATACTATTTTTGCTAAATGTATGCTGCTATCATAATTGCTGTGTCAAAAGAGAATACCTTATTTTTTAAATGAAAATGCTTTATTTTAATAAAGACATAGTATAACAAAAAATTTAGAAAAGCATTTAAGATGAGAAAAGGAAAACTGCGTCAACAATCTGGCTCCAACGGTTTCGATCCTGGGCTTCGTTTTCATACTGTCCTAGACAACCAGAGGAAGCCAAATCATTCTCTACACCGTGGAGGCATCGTCGCATGCAACGACCTCTATATGGTGGCTCTTCTTTCAGAGATCGCTGTACAATTCGTTCCGGATCAGCACGCAGCACGTGACCGAGGCAGCGTCCTCGCTGAGATCTTATTTCATGCACAATATCGGGGATCTTCATCAGATCTCTGATCTCGATATTGTACAGAGCTCGGTATGTGCCAACTATTTCGCGTTTTGGGCCGTAAATCACACGCATGACTCTTCTCTCAAATGTAAGGAGCCATCTCTCGTACTCATCCGTCAGCGCCCAACTTTCACATCCAAACATAACAACGGGCCCTATCAACGCTTTGTCAACCTTCAGCTTCACCTCACTTGATAGGTGTTAAGATTTTAGCAGTGGCTTTAGGGGATACATAGCACGGCTGCTTTGACACTTTAATATCACCCACACTGTTATCGTGAATAATAAGAGAGCCCAAATATTTGAACCTCCTCATCTCTTCAAACATATAATGGCCACTACTAAAATGTGGTGTGCCATTGTCCCTGTAACCAGAGATTATGTACTTCGTTTTGGACTCATTGATCTGTAGTCCAACAGAAGCTGAAAACTCTACAAGCGGATCAAGTATTTCCTTCACTCCGTTGCTATTCAGTCCAATCACGCATATGTCATCTGCATATGCAAGCACCTGATTGACTGGCAATATAAGTTGTTGCGCTGAGTTGTTTCAGTTTTACGCAAGATATACTCCAACATAAGATTACAGAGTATCGGGAACAGAGCATCTCCCAGCCGAACACCCGAGCTAACTGCAAAAATTCTTGATAGCCTGTTCTCAACTTTAACACAGCATTTAGACTGTGTCACTGTCATTCTACACAATCGTACCATTTTTGTTGGCATACCTGCACCCCTATTTGTGAATCCGTTTCGAATTGCAATTAGTTTCGAATGATAGATTCGTTTCGAATTTGAATTGGTATTTGTGAATTCGATCGTAAATAAAACTATACACTGTCACAAAATGAAAAAGGAAATTTTTTTTAATGGTTAAACCTACATGAAAAATATAAACTTTGATTGAATTTTGACGTTTAGATTATTGTTTTAATGTTTTGAGTTCAACAACAACACGCATCACTGTTATATGTTAAAATGTTGTAATTTTTCATGTCCCAAATTTATAAATTTGTAAAAACAATAAAATTTATTAAAACTATGTTTTTGTTACAGTATTTCTATTTGTTTTCGTTATGAAACTATTATTGTCCTCACAAAAAAAAATATTATATGTACATGGTATAGTATATGTACAGAAATATTAGATTATATGGCAAATCAAAACCGTCTATAGATATAATATGCATAAAAATTATATTTTATATATAATGTAAATACTAAGTATATATACATAAGTACATTATATAACATATGTGTTATAATCTATTTATACATATAATATAAGCACCGGTTGCCATTTTTATTTAGTTAAATTTTAAAATATAAGATCCTTTTATATGGGTTCGTCAACAAAATGTATAACGAACAGAAATTCGTTCTTGATCGTACAATTTTTAGTCGAAAACGAATTGCGCGATAAGGGAAATTTGTGTTCGTTTTAGGTTTTTTCATTTCGTTTCATAGTAACACGTTTTCGTTGATTTATTGTACGTTTTCGAATTCACAAATACCAATCGTTCGAAAACGTCGTTCGTTTGGTCGAATTCGAATTCACAAATAGGGGCCCTGGATACTCCAGCGCAGACCACAGACTCTCTCGATTGATCGAGTCATAGGCCTGCCGGAAATCCAGGAACACCTGATGTACGCGGATGGAAGTTTCATAATATTTAGATAGATAATCATCCGCAGCGAAAAGACCTGATCAATGACCGATCGATTCTGACGAAATCCTCCTTGATAGTCACCAACCAGGCCTTCCGCTAGAAGGGTGATTATGTCCAATATAATGTAGCACAGTAGCTTGTATGCTGTGCAAAGGAGAGCTATATCGCGATAATTCTCACACTTCAAGCGGTCTGCCTTCTTGAAGCTGGGCATATCGCGGCCACTTTCCATTCGTCAGGCATAATTTCGGTTCGCCATACTAATCGAATAAGGTCGAAAGGACAGTTCCACAAAGTATCCCCTCCGAATATCTCCGGTTTCGTTGTAGTCTCTGCATGCGGCCTTAGTGAATTTCTCATTGGATGGATCCTCAATTCAAATCTCCGCAGTCTGTATTTGAGGTGACTCAACTACAGTCTGTGAAGCATGATGAACACCAAGCAGGTCGGTAAAGTGTCCATTCCATGCGTCGAGTACTGCGTCGATGTTGACACAGAGGTTTCCATCCCGGTCTCGAATGGCAGTTGAAGCAGGCTTGAAAGTATGGTGCAATCCATTAAAGATATTACGTGGACTGGGCTCATTGCTGAGCTGTTGTACTTTCAAAACCTCGGCCTTCCACCATTCTTGCTTTTTCCGTCTACAAATCCGCTTAGTTGCCCTCCTAGTAACAGTAGCCTTGTTTTTCCTCGCGATTGTGAGACGTTGTTGCACTTTACTATGGGCTATATTTTGTTGCTCAACTGCAAGACGACACTCGTCATCAAACCAATCATTCTTGGGTCTGTCTTTCACCATACCTAAAGTCTGTTGAGCAGCACTGACAACCGAAGTTTTCAGTGCCTCCCAGACAGAGTTCAAACAGTCAGACTGGTAATTAGCTCCCTCAATGTTGTCGCTGACAAGATCCTGATATCGTTTCTTTTGATCTTCATTTATTAGAAATTCACAGTCGAAACGTTCCATGCGTTTCGCTGTATTCCCAGATTTGTACGAAAACTTCCACCGTAGCTTTGCAGTAACCAAATAATGATCGCTGCCTACGTATTTGGTTGCTGACCGATAAGTTCTCACATCCTGCACAACCCGAGCTCGCTCTTTTGAAATTAACACGTGGTCAATTTGGCTGCGGGAAGTTTTGCGAGGAAGGATCCATGTTTCCAAATATATTTGTTTGTGCGGGGAAAATGTGCTTGCTACTCTAAGATCGTC
Source organism: Tipula unca (assembly GCA_951394425.1). NCBI lineage: Eukaryota > Metazoa > Arthropoda > Insecta > Diptera > Tipulidae > Tipula > Tipula unca. Next base: position 57,273 of record OX596381.1, on the reverse strand, counting down.
AGCAATTGCAAAGTACATCATTTTCTCACCATTATCGGTCGCAGTTTCTTATCGGGAGTACGGACCTATGTATTCACACAAGTCGGCCTGATTTCTGCCAGCTCTTGCATTAAAGTCCCCAATTACCATGCTAACATTGTGTTCGGGTATAGATCCCATCAGATCATCAAATTCATTGTAAAATGATTCTTTATCTTGGAGCTGGCTAACTTCTGTGGGCGCATGTACACAAATTATCGACCGGTTAGCTAATTTCATGCGCAAGTGAAGCTTACACAATCGGTTATTGACTGCTTGGAATTCCAAAACAGCGGTCTTTGCCTACGGCTCAAGAGGAAATTCAGCTCCAAGATTTCCGAGGTTATCTCCACTGTATAACAACGTATAGCCCTGGGACACATGGTCTCTACTTTTAGGCCAGCGAGTTTCTTGAAGAGCAACAAGTTCCAGTCGATACTCCTTCATGCATGTGATTAGGCCCTCTAATGCTCCTGGTTTCTTAAGTGACTGCACGTTCCACGTGTCGATCCTAAATGTGGTGTCCGGTGTTGTTTTCGCGGTAGCCATTTTTAGTTTTGTTGACTATATATATATATATATATATATATATATATATATATATATATATATATATATATATATATATATATATATATATATATATATATATATATATATATATATATATATATATATATATATATATATATATCTATATATATATATATATATATATATATACATATACATATATATATATATATATATATATATATATATATATTTATATATATATATATATATATATATATATATATATTATCGGTCGCAGTTTCTTATCGGGAGTACGGACCTATGTATTCACACAAGTCGGCCTGATTTCTGCCAGCTCTTGCATTAAAGTCCCCAATTACCATGCTAACATTGTGTTCGGGTATAGATCCCATCAGATCATCAAAGTCATTGTAAAATGATTCTTTATCTTGGAGCTGGCTAACTTCTGTGGGCGCATGTACACAAATTATCGACCGGTTAGCTAATTTCATGCGCAAGTGAAGCTTACACAATCGGTTATTGACTGCTTGGAATTCCAAAACAGCGGTCTTTGCCTACGGCTCAAGAGGAAATTCAGCTCCAAGATTTCCGAGGTTATCTCCACTGTATAACAACGTATAGCCCTGGGACACATGGTCTCTACTTTTAGGCCAGCGAGTTTCTTGAAGAGCAACAAGTTCCAGTCGATACTCCTTCATGCATGTGATTAGGCCCTCTAATGCTCCTGGTTTCTTAAGTGACTGCACGTTCCACGTGTCGATCCTAAATGTGGTGTCCGGTGTTGTTTTCGCGGTAGCCATTTTTAGTTTTGTTGACTATATATATATATATATATATATATATATATATATATATATATATATATATATATATATATATTATTATATATATATATATATATATAGATATATTAATATATATATATATATATATATATATATATATATATATATATATATATATATATATATATATATATATATATATATATATATATATATAAATAATTGTTATGGCCATTGAGGGGTGTTCAATAATTGTATTTTTCAATGTCATCTCCACCCACGCTAATGCACTTTTTACACCTGTCAATTAATTTTTACAAACTATCAAAATAAAATGATTTCTCTTATTATTCAAAATATTCTTCTACAGCGGACATTACCTCACTGTAATTTGAAAATCCTAGCCGACTTAATTTTTCCTTAAAATTTGTAAAAAGGAAATAATCATTTGGGGCCAGATCTAGACTGTAAGGTGGAAACAGTATTTTATTGAACTTACAATCTCGTAACGCTCGTTGTGCAACATTCGCCTTATGAACTGGTGCATTGTCATGTAAAAGCAATATATTTTGCTTGACTTGACCTCATCGTTTTTCACTGGTAGCATTTTTCAATTTATTCAAAAGCCCCGTATAATAAACTCCTATTATTGTGTAAATTCCATCAGCATCCCGAAAAATTGTTGCGATTATCTTATCCGCAGATGGTTGAACCTTAATGTTTTTCGGTGGTGGATTTCCCTGCGCTATCATGGATTTTATTGCATGGATTCTTGTTTCAAGTCTGGATCATAGTGATGAATTCTCGTTTCAACACCGGTCTATTTGGTTTATAAATTTAACCGGATCGTCTTCACTCATTTCTAAAATTACCTTAGAAGTTTCCACTCGATATTTTTCTTTTATCCATATAGTCAACATTCGGGGAACCCATCTAACACAAACTTTTGGCAGCTTAAGATGATTGTGTAAAATTGTGCTAACACTGCCAATAGATATGTTTAATATTATACATAATTTAGAAATGGTGATCCGCTTGTCTTCCAATATAATATCCTCTGTTAAAATGACCATTTCGTGAGTAACAGCGTCTGTCGGTCTTCCGCTGCGGGGGTCATATTTTTAAATTTTCAAAACAAGTGTGTATTACATCACTCACAAAAACTAAATGAAACAATTGATTTGAATGAAATTTTGTTTTTGTTGGTAGAACAAAAACTTATCAAGTGCCGTGAAGCTGAAGCTTTACAAAGCGTTGATCAGGCCCGTTGTTATGTTTGGATGTGAAAGTTGGGCGTTGACGGATGAGTACGAGAGATGCCTCCTTACATTTGAGAGAAGAGTCATGCGTGTGATTTACGGCCCAAAACGCGAAATAGATGGTACATTTTGAGCTCTGTACAATATCGAGATCAGAGATTTGATGAAGATCCCCGATATTGTACATGAAGTAAGATCTCAGCGACTACGCTGGTTCGGTCACGTTCTGCGTGCTGATCCGAAACGAATTGTGCTGCGATCTCTGAAAGGAGGGCCATGTTCAAAACGAAATTTTATTAAGCAACCTAAAATGCTACAAATAATCGCTATCTTCATACATTTTGTATGGAAAGACATAATTTTAGTTTATAGAAATATTTGAATGAAAAGTAACTCGAAATTAATATTTTTTGAAATCAATTGAAACTATAAACACTGATGTTCACCTGACTTGAAGGATTTTCCGTGGGGTTTTCCATTTTATTGTATTATTAAAAAGAAAATAAGATACTTTATTCTCTAATAAAGCTCAAATAAAAATAGAATTAAAAATTGTTAGAAAGGGACATTGTGTACATAGCCAGCAAAATAATTGTTTCCGATCAAACCAATAAACCAAAAAAAGAAAACAGCAATGAATTTTTTAAATATGGAACAAACATAATGATCATAAAACAACACAAAAAACGAGAAAAAGTATATGAACACAATTTTTTATTTCATAGCAACAACAAAAAGTAATCGCTTAAAAAATAATATTGAGCGTGATCAAATTGTCCCTCTCCTAATCCTAATTGACATATTGTATTGTATATAAATTATGTAACCTTTTGTAACCTTCAAAACAAAACACAACATTTTATCATTTATTTGATCGATACGATCAATATTTTTGTTTTTGTTTAATTTTGAAATTTCCCAGCGTTTATCCGATTAATCACCTAAATTTTAATTTATCGTAGTTATCATAATTTTTATACATATCTTTCCATGTTTAGATTTTGAATTGAACTATTTTATTTCTGTGTTGGAGTGAGTGCAGTATATTGAAAGAGAGTATTAGAATATATCAGGTATATATTTGTATATTAATTAAATTAATGATAATTTTATAATCATAAAAATTATGTTTAATTAATATAATTTCGAAAAATAACGCTGGCCATAACCTAATTCAATTCTTTATCTATTACTTTATGTAATAAAATATTAAAAGCTCTTACTATTAATAGTTGAACAATTCAAAACAAGTTTGTATGTTTTGCTATGGGATTGCATAGACTTCTTTGTATATTACCAGAGCCACCTATATATACAGAGCCGTAATGATCAGCCATGTTTTTTGTCGAGCTTTTTCTAGAGGATCTACTTTTTGCATTATCCCATAAGAATCAATGAAAAAATGACCATTTTCGAATAACTTTTCATCAGTGAAAAGTTAAATCTTTCATTTCGATAACACTTTGTGGAATTTATTCTGTATTGAAGCAGCACATATCTGAAAGTCAGAACGTTAAATCTTTTATTAATTAAACATTAAATCAAAATTAAATATGAATTTATCATATTTATGTAAACATGAATTTATTTGAATGTGTAGTTAAAATAAATAAATAAAATATATATTGTCATCCTTTCGATCGATGATTTTGTCTCTTTTATAAAAATAAAATCTCATGCTTTTTTTAATTTTACTTTTTCTATTGTGATCGCAGCATGCTGGAATAAAGCATTATTCTATTTCCTTTTATACATTTGAAAATGTATCACCAGTCACCACATATTTCTATTTCGTTACCTTGTAGAGAAATCGGGAAAAGGAATAGAGTACAAAATTATTCTAAAATCCTGAGATCGCAATAAAAAAAATCCAAAATTGGATTCACGAAATAGTGTAAAATTTAAAAAGAGAACATAAACATCGATCGATAGAAAAAAAATGGTTATGTTGACCACTTACAACACGTCACATAGGTAGTTCCAATAACAGCTGCACAATTTGTTTAGAACCATAGTTATGCACAAATGCGTAACAAAACTTTACCAAAATAAAATAGACCGTGCCAGAAGAACTGTAGTCATGGTGTTCCATTTATAATCTAAAATCCAAAATTTACGTTGTAATTGAAGTGAAATTAGTTTGAGATTTATTCAAACAAAATCATGCAGCTTTTATTGAAATATACTAAGTATTTTATTTTATTCACAAAAATATAATTCAAAAGGAAACACAACCACATTTTTACTGTTTTCTCTTTTCGTCTTGCAGTTTAATTTTATTGCATTCAAATTTGTGTGTATTTATATCAATTTAGTGGAGAAATGCTTTTTTTTTTCTATAAATTTTTATAATAAATATAACAAAAATTAAACAACTTCTTTGATCAGGTTTTTAATCAATTATAAAATGATAATTGTAGATTCTATTTCAATGTTAAAACACTTAATCCATCGACATTTTGATTGAAAAATATCTCACCGAAAAATATTTAATTTTTCATATGTTTTGTATGGTGTATGGATAAAATGATTTTTCGTCAATTTTAGTTCCTCTCAACATGGAGGGTTTATATATCAAGATGGCTTTGATTTACCGAACTTATTGAACTCCCCTCGTATGGTATTTTCGCTATAATAGGTTGATAAATATTATAAAATAAGCTGTTTGGTGAGTCGAATCCCATTTTAATGTATGCAAGAAAGTACTCTTATATCCTTCTCTGTGATTAAATTTCAATTCTCGATAATATAATTTCAATTCTCAACTCAAGTGAAAAATAACAAAATTGTATGTAAACCATAAGGAATTTAGAATAAAGCAAGGATTAAACATTAATAAATATGTGATTACAATTCATGGCGGCTGTCATTTAAAAAAATATATTTCTTTTTTTGCGTATTTTATTGAGATAAGTCTTTTAACTATATATGACTTGAGCAATTAAGAGATTTTTTTTACTTTTTTACCGGCTTTAGGTCCGAGTTTTTAATTCATCATCTTACACATTGTATAGCTCCTTATCAGCCTGTAGTAACATGATGGTTAGACCCATGAATTCGGCACTCTAACAGAAGGTCATAGATGTGTACTTAATCAGCCTAATCGAAATCATGGATGAATATCACTTTTGCATCTTGTCTCTATTGCAATGCGAACTCGGTACCTGCCGATGGTCTCGTAGATTCCATGCAATTTCAGATTTTTTAACATCTATTCGATTTGTACAATTTTTTTCAATTTGTTACCATAAAAAATACTCGGGTTATAATAACATGTACATTTTTATAGTACATACTATTTACTCAAAAACAAATACAAAAACACTGAAAAAAATGTTTATGTTGTTGCACTTTTCATTCTAACGCAAATTGTAATATACGTAGTCTCTTCTTTTTTTTGCAAGGCAAACATGTATCTACATCTAAATCGGACTTAACTGATCATCGATTTCATTAAGCACGGCTGTTATACTACTACCAACAAAATAAGCTATTAAGCGTCATGATATGACAAAAATACTCACCAATAACTGTGTTAGTATATTTAGTATTTGTCTAATAATTAATAATAATTTGTTTAAACAAAAATTATCTTCATTTTCTATTTAAATGAATGCAATTATAATTTCTGATTAACTAAACATTTTAATTCACCAGCGTAAATTATTGAAATATTAAACGCGAGTTGAAATTCGTCACCAAATCATATGCTCATATTTCTATAGTATATACCTTTAAAAAAAACATGTACGTGTATAAAAACATGGAAATTTATCGATTACCAAGAAAATTATGATGCATAAAAAGTTTTCTATTCATATATAGCATACGTGCAATACTGTTCGTAAATGAATTAGACGAAAGTACATTTTTATCGTCAGCATACATTTTTATGAAATTTCTTACAAATAAGCCTAAACAAAATGATGAAATCTAAATTAATTTTCGATATGTTTTATAAGTTTCATAAAAAGAAATATTATTCAACAATGACGTGTTTTAGTGTGTAATGATGCTTTTAATTGAACACTTTATTTTATTCGAACCAATGTTGCATCAGTTTACAAAATTAGCGCATCTATTTTCGCTGCGAAAATGAAAAAAATATTTGATTCAATGCCATTTGATAAGGAATAATTAGGATCCATCCAAGTGGGTCTATTGATGATTTATTTTTAGATAATGTAATTTGCATAACAAATGTATGGAACAGTCGTAATTTAAATATTTAATAATCTCTAATTTTGTGCTGTGGTATATAATATGCAAAAAGGCTTTCGTCAACAATAAATTCTGTATGGTATGTAGAATTAAAACGAAAATAGAACCTTATGATTGATTTTCGTACAATATAAATATTATTGAACCTCACACCTCATGGTTAACAAAACACTTCTAAAGTATTTCAGATTTTATTTGAGATTATTTGTGCAGAAGTATAATTGGTTATTGACAAGCTTTATATTGTCTTATTCTATGTGTTTTAAATAAAATTCAAATTAGATAATATCCTCGCTTACTTATAATTTAAGATATTTAAATAAAAATTATAATAACAAAAATGTAAATATTATATCCCAAGTCGCCTCTAAGCTGTATATAAATGATCATGATACGATATACACCATATTAATATTTCTTCGAATTTTATATTTCATTATTAATTTTATAAGTGTTTTATAAAGATATAGGGAAGTACATTAATTAACCAATATAAAGTATTTATTATTAATTAACCTGTATTACATTTTAAATTTTTTTTCAATTTCTGTATGTGTTCTGAATATTGAAAAGAAAATCATTCAGCACTTTAAGAATTATCTATTTTAAAAACAATAAATTTTCCAATAAAAATTTGAAAGTAAATAAAAATTCAGTACCTGAAGTATTAATATAATTTGCGCATATTAAGACCTTTTTATTTGCTTTAAACGTGTACAGGTTTAGCAAGAATTTGGGCCATTGGATTTAAATTTCTTTAGTTAATTTAGTACTATTTACATAAAAATCATTTTCAAATAAGCCTATTGGATTAAAATACTTCAAAAAAGCTCGAGCTTTTAATTAACATGATTAACTATCCTATAGGGTTAAACATTTTTATATTGATTTACAAAATCCAATCAAACGTAATAATAATAATAATTCTCAGTGTTTAAAGGCCATTACTGGCCCCTTCATGCGTCAACAATCTGGATTCAACGGTTTCGATCCTTGGCTTGATCTTCATACTGTCCTAGACAACCTGAAGAAGCCAAGTCATTCTCTACACCGTGGGGCCATCGTCGCCTGCAACAACCTCTGCGCCTATCATATGGTGGCTCTTCTTTCAGAGATCGCTGCACAATTCGTTCCGGATCAGCACGCAGAATGTGACCAAGCCAGCGTATGTGCCATTCGCGTTTTGGGCCGTAAATCACACGCATGACTCTTCTCTCAAATGTAAGGAGCCATCTCTCGCACTCATCCGTCAGCGCCCAACTTTCACTTCAGCTTCATGGCACTTGATAGATATTTAGATTTTAGCAGATGCCTTAGAGGGTCTAAAGTACAACTGCCTACTGCCAGCCGCACTTTAATATCCTCACCCACACTGTTATCGTGAGTTATAAGAGAGACCAACTAATTGAACCTCCTCACTCCCTAAAACGTGTAGTGGCCACTACTGAAATCTGGTGTGCCATTGTCCCTATAACCTGAGATCATGTATTTCGTTTTGGACTCGTTGATCTGAAGTCCAACAGAAGCTGAAAACTCTACAAGCGGATCAAGTATTTCCTTCACTCCGTTGCTATTCAGTCCAATCACGCATATGTCATCTGCATATGCAAGCACCTGATTGGCCTGGCGATATAAGATCTTGCGCTTAGATGTTTCAGTTTTAGGAAAGATGTACTCCAACATGAGATTCAAGAGTATCGTGGACAGAACATCTCCCTGCCGAACACCCGCGCTAACTACAAAAATTCTTGATAGCCTGTTCTCAACTTTAACACAGCATTGAGACTGCGTCACTGTCATTTTACACAGTCGTACCAATTTTGTTGGCATACCTAGATATTCCAGCGCAGACCACAAACTGTCTCGAATGATCGAGTCATAGGCCTGCCGGAAATCCAGGAACACCTGATGTACGCGGATGAAAGTCTCATAATATTTAGATAGAATCATCCGCAGCGAAAAGACCTGATCAGTGACTGATCGATTCGGGCGAAATCCTCCTTCAGGCCCTCCGCTAGAGGAGTGATTCTATCCAATATAGGTAAATAATGTAGGACAGTAACTTGCATGCTGTGCAAAGGAGAGCTATACCGCGATAATTCTCACACTTCACGCGGTCTCCTTTCTTGAAGATGGGGCATATCGCGGCCACATTCCATTCGTCAGGCATAACTTCGGTTCGCCATACTAATCGAATTAGGGCGCAAAGACAGTTCCACAAAGTATCCCCTCCGAATTGCCCTAGTGAATTCCTCATGGGATGGATCCTCAATACAAATCTCCGCAGTCTGTATTTGAGGTGAATCAACTACAGTCTGTGGCGCATGATGGACACCAAGCAGGTCGGTAAAGTGTCCATTCCATGCGTCGATGTTGACACAGAGGTTTCCATCCCGGTCCCGAATGGCAGATGACGCAGGCTTGAAAGTATGGTGCAATCCAATAATTCCGTTAAAGAAATTACGTGAACTGCGTTCATTGCTGAGTTGTTGTACTTTCAGAACCTTCGCCTTCCATCATTCTCGCTTTCTCCCTCTACAAATTCGCTTAGCTTGCCCTCCTAGTAAGAGTAGCCTTGTTTTTCCTCGCGATTGTTAGACGTTGTTGCACTTCTCTATGGGCTATATTTTGTTGCTCAACTGCAAGACGACACTCGTCATCAAACCAATCAGTTTTGGGTCTGACTCACTATACCTAAAGTCTGTTGAGCAGCACTGACAACCGAAGTTTCCAGTGCCTCCCAGACAGAGTTCAAACAGTCAGACTGGTAATTATCTCCCTACGAAAACTTCCACTGTAGCTTTGCAGCGACCAAATAATGATCGCTGCCTACGTATTTGATTGCAGACCGATTGTTCTCACATCTTGCACAAACGTAACAATACTTGTACATAATATCTGCAATTATAATTTTTCTTTAAATTTTATCATTCTGCAACTAAACAACCAACTCGTACACAAAAAATTATAAAGTAATGTTTCATGTTTCTGTGTTTGTGTGTAGTTTAGTAGTCTCTAAAAGTTAAACAAAAATTAAATGATTCGAACAAAATTCGGTTTCCACGAGTGCTTTTATATTTTTATTTTTTTGTATATCATGTAGATTCCAACTTTTCTTCTCTTTTCCACGCGCGCGCGAGGAGAGATTTTCTACATTGAGAAGAGTATATTTTGTATTGTACTTGTACATACATTTTTTTTTAATTGTTAGGTTTTTTTAATACATAAAAATATATTTCAGTCTCAATTACGACACAGTCTGAATAAGTTCAGAGCTAAATTTAAACACAATTTTATATTTTTTTTTAAAGGGAAATGTAAATAATTTAAAAATAAAAATATTTTTATATATATACATTTTTCAAAAAGTGTTATCTAATATTTTGTTATATGTTATTTTGTGTTAAATTGATTTTGATTAAACCGAAATTAATTAAAATAGAGAATGTTGTGTTTTATCAATATATATGTACTATAGTATATATGTATGGAGTGTGATGTTGTTTTGATGCGAAAAACATATTATCATGATAAACCTGAACAAAATGTTTTTTATTATTCAACCAGTGATTATATTAATATTATGATGTTGATATGAAAAACTGTTGCTAAATTTAAAAGTTTTATAATTAGTTATTTATTTTTTTATTTATTTTCTGATTTTCATTTTTTTAACGGAAAATTTCCATTAAAAGACAATATACGAGATAAAAATCTTATATAATTAGTATATTTTTCACAAGTAAATAAATAATCTATGACCTCTTGACTATTAAGATTGTGGTAGTCTTTCAGTTTCTAGTGAACTTTAAATCAATTTAAAATAAAAATGAATATTTGAACTATATAGTAGTGAATAAAACTATTTAATTTGTGCGGTTCATGTGATTGTGTGCAAATACATCTTTATCAGATGAATTGTTTGTTATTTTTTTGGCTGTAGCAAAACAAAATTCCTAAAATTAAAACTCGCGGATTGCATTCATAAAAATAAGAAGATTCGAGATTAAACATTTTTTTATGTGCACGATGTAATTTTTTTTTTGTTAATTATATAAAACTGAATAGTGTGTTATATAAAAAACAACAACAATATATAAATAAAATATTTCCAGTGGGGTAGAAAACGAAGATGAAATTTATTCTTGTGCTCAATTGGACGCACAAGAAGGTTCGGTTATTGTAAAAGAGGAAAAGGTAACGATAATACCAGTTGAAAAACCATTGACTCCAAAACCATCTGAAGTAGAAAAGAATATTATTGGAAAAATAATTTCACCAATTGTACCATTATTCAACAATTCAAAGCCACGCTCAGTTACTGCGGCGTTATTTGCAGCAGCCTCAGCAGCACCACCAATAGAATTACCATCAGTTTTAATAACACCACCACCAATAATATTAACATCACCGCAACAATTGCAACATCCGCAGCGTGGAATATCAGTTACATCAAAAGTATTTTCTCCACGGCCTCAACCTGTTACATCGAAATTATTTGTTCCGCGCACCGAAGACATGAACAAAGGATTTTTAATGTTTTCGGAAGAGGAACCAGGTCTTACCAGTGAGTTCAGAAATAATAATCAAACCTATAAATATTTTAATTTTTTCATCGTATTTTTTATTAAGAAGAGAGAGTAACTAAATTGTTGGTATAGTTTTATGGACGTAATATCATTAATTAATGGCTATATATTGTGTTAAAATTAATTGAATATTTGTTAAATTTTTTTTCTATATATACAATAATTACATAATTTGTTAGTTAACTTTGGCAAATGACCCTCCAAATTTAATTTCAATATTTTTAGAAAAATCAACAAATTTTCTTAATTGTGGAAATATTTAATTATACATTCAGGATATTATTAATAGAGGTTCTAGTCTTTCTGAGCAAATTTGGGGAACTAATTTTTAAAATCGAAGTTGCATGAAATTCAAAAAAGTTCATTTTCACGTCAAATTGTTTTGCTCAAACCCAATTTTATTCTGAGTTGTTATTTATTTGTCCGAATTTTTATGTTTATTACTGTTTCATTATTTTATTTGTTTACAATTTTAAGGTAGGTAGACACTGGTGATTGTTGTATATTTATGTGCATTTCTTGCGTAAATATTATTCAGTCGAAACGAGAATATCAAGTTTTTTTTGAGTGTGCGATTAATTTACGTAGATTTTTAGATATAACTTCATACTCGTTTATTTATTATGTGCGATTAGCTATCTTACTTATGTGTTGTCTGAGTAAAATTTTGCGGTATATCACGTGATAGATATGCATTGACAGTTATTGCCCTTAAATTTTCTATTTGTTTTGTAATTTGGTATTTTGAGAAAAATTCTTATAATAAAAATAATTCTTATAATTTTCTATTTGTTTTGTAATTTGGATAATTTGAGAAAATGAGAATATTAGGTGTTTATCAGATTATTTATTTATATATATATATATTTATATATATATATAATATATATATATATATATATATATATATATATATATATATATATATATATATATATATATATATGTACATATATATATATATATATATATATATATATATATATATATAAATATATATATATATATATATATATATATATATATATATATATATATATATATATATATATATATATATATATATATATATATATATATATATATATATATATGTGTACTGTATACATAGAGCTGCAATAATTCATTCCATTAAAATAAAATTCTATAATAAGTTAGAACAACAACAAATATTTTATTCTAAATCGTATGTTTGAAATCGGTTGAAAATATATTTTTATAGAAAGAAAATCTCGTTTTATTATAAATATACCACGCATTTTCACGTGTACACCATTTTATTAGCTATAGTTTATTATATAAATGTACATTTTGTAATAATGATAATAGTAAAAAAATACTGATTAAATTATATCTACATGGGGTGATTACATTTAGAATAATATGTATTTATAAAAGTTGCAATTATCATAAATATTTCAAAATAACTACATTGTGTTGTAAGATAAGAGCCAGCTTATCGGTAAGCCCTGAAAAATTAAAAAAAACTTAATGAATAATAAATTGATTCAATTGCAATTAATAAGTCGAGCGTCACATAATCAAATATATATTATATTCATATGTATTAAATATGTAGTTTATACTAATAATATTTCATTAAACTATATTAAGATAAATTAATAGTGGCGGTACGAGTATATACGGCTGTGTTTATATTAATAGTAGTGAATTTGCTATGTTGATATTAATAGTAGTGTACATTTTACAATCTAGTTTATGATTTCTTTACTACATATATTTTGTTTGCACATGATTCATCAATGCAAAATTGTAACAAAATTGAAAACAAGCTTTACGGGACAGAGCAATCGTTATTTTTATGAAAATAGCGAAACACTTTACCTCTCGAAATTAGCTGCACTACTATTTTTATGAACACCACTGTGTATATATATATATATATATATATATATATATATATATATATATATATATATATATATATATATATATATATATATATATATATATATATATATATATATATATATATAAATATATATATATATATATATTTATATATATATATATATATATATATATATATATATATATATATATAAATATATATATATATATAAATATATATATATATATATATATATATATATATATATATATATATATATATATATATATATATATATATATATAAATATATATATATATATATATATATATATATATATATATATATATATATATATATATTATATATATATATAAATATATAAATATATCTATATATATATATATAAATATATATATATATATATATATATATATATATATATATATATATATATATATATATATATATATATATATATATATATATATATATAGTCAGTTAACTGACAAATTAAATGTTAGATAGCGGTTTCACAAACTTCAGCCTTCAAATTTAGATGACTCTATCTATACAAAGATAGTTATTAATTATCATCTTACGTAAATTTACTTTAATTATCATTATTTTATAAAATCTATTATTTTGAAATGATAATACATATATGCAAAGTTACTCTATCTAAAATGTATCGCACGATAGTTCAAATTTGTCAGATAAGCCAGGAAAATTGTATTTAATAGTATTACATAATCGATTATAAGATTTATGACAAAATATTATCAAAATCAAGATTTAATTAATATAACAAAAATAATAGTATAACATAGTATAACAAACATTATAGCGATCCAATTAAAATTTGGCTTCAAAGAATAGTCGAATTAATTTAAGTATAGATTCCGGATACTTTTATTTTTTGAAAATTTGAACATTAAACAGAAGAATTAAACTAGTTTGCCTGAGTTAATAAAGTGGCTTTTACAACTTTCGTTAGAGAATTTTTATTATCTACTGTTAGCTGAGGGTTATTAATTATTATCTTGTAATATTTGATTAATACCTTTTTGATACATTAATTGTGTTTTAAGTTAAGTTAGCCTTAGTTATGGAAATACCAATATCACTTTATATTATTGATCATGATAGCTTAGTCAATACCATACTCGTTATCTTTAGAATTCAAATAATTCCGTGTACATATTTTAGATAATTGTTATGCCTTTGATAAAAAATAAAATAAAAATTCACGTTCCGAATATTGAATTAATACTTATTCATGTATTTATAGCCATAAATTATAAATTTTCATAAATTATATTAATAATGTTTATATTTTCTAGTTTATAAAAATATGATTTAAGAAAATTAAAATAAATAAACTTTTAAATACTAAGATTACGTATATAATTTATATATAGTGTTGAAAGATGAACCAGATGATTTAACTCATTTGGCACCAACAGCCGGTGATGCTTGTATACCATTAGAAGAGTCAACACCATTTTTTTCGGATATGTTTGATGATTTTATATTACCCGATAATTATTGTACATTATTGCCTGACGATATAAACTCATTAGATTCCCAGAGTAGTACGAATAAAGCTCATAATAATACCGATCCATTTATAAATTATCGTGATGAATCGAGTGATACGACGAGTGGCGGTTCACCAAACATTTTATCACCTGGCTTATCAAAGGTATATAATATATAACATAACTAAATTTCGATTATTATTTTTTTTAATATGACTAATATACAAACCGGTCAGTATAAACTAACTATTTTTAATTAGCCAATTAGATAATTGATTAATTGCTAAAAAATTGCAATATCCATCGCGGTTTTTCGTGTTCAATTACAATATTGTGTCGTGTTAAAATTTGGGTCAATAGAAAAAAAAATATAATCGAAAAATAAAATAATTAAAGTACACAGTTTTAATAAAAAATAATTTTATATATAATAGAGTCCGGCTGGTAGTAGTTTACCCTCACTATGCAGCCCAGATGGATCACTGCCCGAAGAGGAGTTAACTTTTATGACAATGAATGTGGACGATGAATTAGATTTAACGATGCGTGCACCATATATTCCTATGAGCGAGGCCGATGATTTGCCTTTATTGTTGTCAGACGATTTAATGTGGGGTGCATTCCCCGAAGGTCTTAGTTTGCACAAGGAAATTAATAATAATAGTAATAATAATAATAAAAAAGATAAAATCGATTCTAGTTTAGCTGCACTATTATGTGGTGAACAGCAGCTAAACCAACAACATAATCAACAACTTCCACTGCTGAATACGCAATTAATGCAAACGCAACATTTACATATTCAGCAACAGCAGCAGATACAAGAACAGGAGTCACGGAAAACGAATTTAATCGATCAAGGCGGTGGAACTTGTAATAAAAATACGAGCAATAATAGTAATAATACTGACAACAATATTAATTTAGGTAATTCCAGTAATAATGACGTTTTAGGACAAGTTTTTAACAAAAGTTGTAAGTAATGTAGCAACACAAAATATCTTAAAGTTAAAATAAAACAATTCTCGAGCGTCATAAATATTTATAGATCGTCGGGTGGTTTATTTTTATTTTAATTTTATGGATAGTTTTTGTATGTTAATGTTTATTAAGTAACAATATTTGCATTATGATGAACAATATTTATGTTATAGGTACAAATTTAGATCCAACATGGACAATGACAGACTTGCTCCAAATAAAATCAAATCACATTAATATTAATAGTAGTAATCTTAATAATAGTTCGTTATCGATACAAACTCAATTGCAACACCATCAGCAACAACTACAGCAATCGCATCAATCAGCTTCACCTTCCTTGGTTACGATATCGAAACAACAACACCACCACCAACAACAAAAATCTGATCGACATCATATTACTCAAAACCATAAGCGTTCATCAAATATTCCAACCCTAGAAACGACATGTACAACAAAACGAATAAAATCGTGCGAACCTCAATCATCACCCCAATTATTACAACAATTGATGGCCGCGTCACCAACTTCGGTTATAAAATCACGAATAAAAACGGAAAAATTGGACGACCGATGGAATTGTGATACGATAGGTGGTGTAACTGCACAGCAACAAAAACAAATGTCCGTCAATTTGCAACAACAGTCATCAAATTCAGTTTTAATGAATTTATTAGTAAGTGGATGTGATGTAAGTGCCGGCTATGTATGTTTTGTTCCAATGCGTCCGAAAAAGGCAGCAAAAGCTTAATTAAAACCAACATATAATTAAATTAAATTAATATTTTTTTTATGATTTATTAAAACGTCGATTAAGACTTTTTAAGTTTACTGTGATAGATGATTTTAATTTTAAAAACAATTTTTTTTTTGTTAAACGTGGCGTAATTATGAGCGCCGATGGTACAAAATAAAAATCGAGATATTTATATAAAAAGTAAATAGCAATATATGCAAAACAAAAGAACTTATATCAATGTTAAAACTATTTAATTATATGTAATAATTCAATGTAATATTAATATTGTATGCGAAATTTTTAACTATTATTGCTCCATTCCAAATTATTATTTTATTTTTATTTAGTTGAGCAAACCCATCGATACCTACTTTTAATTAATTAAATTAGGGAATAAATTAATTGTGTAATGTACCTGTCGAAAATACGTGTGTAAAATTCAATCGCCTTCTATGGTAGATAATGTAATCGGACAAAAAATAAGACAGGCCCGGAGGTGGTATTAGTTTATAACTCAATTTTATGTGCCGAAGTGTTTGAATATAAAATTTAATGCAGAAACTGAAAGTTTAGAGCAATTTCTCGATCATGGTTAGACAATTGATCAAATTTATATTTATGATTAAAATATTTTCATGAATTAAATTTTTACGTAATACATTATTTTTAATTCGATATCGATTTAGAGAATAACTAGTCAATTAAAATATTTCATGATCGATTAAATAGAAATGTCTAATTCAATCGATCGAAATTGTAGTATGTAATTCGATTTGGTAATTCAATAAACATGATCGAATATATATTCCGAAATTTTCAATCGAATCTAGTGCTATTTCATTTCGAGACACATACATACATACATATAAAGCCTCAAATTAGCAGTCAAAACAATTTGCATTTTAAATTAAATTTATATTAATAATTAGGAAAAATATTCACATTTTAATCAAGAAGTAAAATACAATTATAAATTTATTAATTACATTACACAAATTAAGTTATACAATTTCGTTGTCATCAAATCAAGTTAAATACCTAAATAAAAATGTATAGTTATACATAAAATTAGAATCGCTCCTAATTTAGGAACTCGCACGCCGCGGCGGTATGTAAAGCATACGAAAAATATTAAACAATGTTTTCATATAAAAAAGCTTTATCTAGAATTAGAATGATTTGTAAATTGTAAATACATCAAAAATTTTATTGAGTGTTAAATTATACCAACATAAAAAATAAGTAAAATTAAAAAAAATGTATATATTTATTGTGAGTTGATGTTATATTGTTTTTAATTAATTATTTATAATTTTGTTATAAGAATGTATAATTTTTTTATTGAAGACAAAATTTAATAAAAACTATAAATAATAATTAAGAATTTCATGGTGTGTCTTAGAAACAAAACGTTTAATTAAAAGAAAAAATAATTTTTAATTTTTTTAAAACTGCGAAAAGAATTAATTAAGTTTTGTGAAAATCGAAAAAAATAAATAAAAGCGACTGGTTGTTTTATATTTTAAATTTTTTAATACAAACGTTTTATTGCTTTTTTATTTTATTTTCCAAATTAATTAAATTTCAAAATATCCATATCATGTTTTACAATTATTAAAATATTATTGAATTAAAATTATATAACTAAATTGACAATCTTTTATTTTTTTAAAATTTAATTACCGAAATAAATAATTGTTTTTATTATTTGTAGTCATTAAATATTTCAAAACAAATATTTGAATGTAAAATGTCTATTTATTAAAGGCTGTTTTAAATAAAAAATATTTAAATATTATTATTTCAGCTTTAATATATAGTTTTTAAAAAATCGATTAATATTTTTTTTTTTTTAAATAACTCAGATGAATGTGATAATTTTATGATTTTAAAAAATTAAAATAATTTTATTTTAAAGATCGATCTAAATGGAAATAAATCAATGGAACTTGCCGTATTCAATAGAAATGGTTTTTTGTTCCTAAAAATTTGTATTAACTTTCGAGCAATTTGTAACTTGTCGAGCAATTTTAAATTATACAAACTATTCTATATTGTATCAACGAGTTACTCAAAACCCTCACACATTTTAGTAATTTGCGAATGATATAATACGTATGTATGTACTCGTAAATTGGTATATAATTTAAATTAAATAATAATTAAATAACAACTAAAAGATCAATTTTTTTTATTTAAAGAAATAGTCTTAACAAATAAATAAAAGTATTTGCTTTAATTTCAAAGCATTTAAATGTAAAAATTCAAATACGAAAAATTTAAAAATATTTAAAATAAAATTTCAGAAAAAGCTATCTAAATAAATAAAAATAAAGACTAGAAAAACAACAAAAATTAATATTTAGACAAATAAAATAGACAAAAAAATTTATTTATAAAGACAACAAAAAAATAAAATTTGTTTTACGAAACTACAATAAATTTAAAAATGGAGTTTTATTTCTTATTTCAAAATTAAATTAGAGCCCATTTATATAAAATAAAAACAGATATTTAAATAACTTTTCCTTTCATACATATGAAAAGCGCACAAAAGCATAAAAGTCAATGCGCTCTCACTTATACGTATTTTTCCCTTTCATTATAAAAGAGTTTCTGCGATATTTTATATAGTGAGAGAGTAAATAAAAATGAAAAGAGAAAGCGTCCTTCACATTTTCATTTTTTTTTCATATTATATAAGTAGTTTTCCATTTCATTTTTCATTCATTTTCTCTATGTATGCGTATATGTATAAATAAAATGAAAAACTTTCTCCTAAAAATAGACAAAAATACCAATTTCTAATTCTCATTCTCGAGCTTGTGCAGAAGTATTTTTTTTTCTAATTTATTTTGTTTTGTAAGAATTTTCACTTTATAAATATTACGTAATCATATTTGATTGCAATAAATGTTTTCGTTTCTTTTGCTTTTATATTATTAATATATTTTCTTTATTTGTAATTTGTATTGAGATATATGTGTCGTCATTAAAAAGTGGTAAGTTTAAAAATAAAATATTTTGTCGTGTGTCAGATCAGGGGATGATTTAAGGTGATTATTAAATGCAGAAGCAAGTTTGGCATATGAATACATGAAATAATGTGTTGTTAGTTGTCGGGTTTGGAATAATATGATTGCTTGTTTTTAACATCAACTTTGGAGTTTTAATAACCTAAATATCAAGTTTAGGACTAATTCTTTAATAATCTCTAGATTATTAAAGATTTAACGGTAAAATTACTTAAATGTAGTCAAAATTTAACTATTCACAATTAAAAGATGGCGTAATTGTCTGTGTTTGTAAAATTGACTTTGGCCAAATCGATATTCTAGCAATTTCTTCAAATTTTTATTTGTTTTTGCGATTATGCAGCCAATAAAGTTGTTAACAAAGTTTTTAGTTCTGCCTCTTAATTGGCAATGTTGATCAGATTATCCAAATAATAAAATTGAAAAGCAATTAGGATAGGCTCAGTGTTTAAAGTTGTGGCGTTTGGATGGGGAGATATCGGGTTATCGAATCCCAATAAAAAAAGGGATTTTTTGTCATTGATTTTTCGATTTTTCGACCAGGTTGATGATGAAGATATCTATGATCTCATGTTAAGAGTACAGGATACATGGGCGAAGCCATTGTTCATGTCAGTACTGTATCTTGTTTGTGTAGTAAAAAAGAACAATAATTTTTTTTTTTTTGGTTGTATGTATAGTTGAGTAAAAGAGTAAATTGGAATAACTAAATATTTATTATTTGTTATGAATATCCATTATTTTATGTGTCTTTTATCACTTGAAATTATTTTTAAATAAAACTAAATTTATTTTATGTATAGCAATATTAAAAAAAACTGAAAAAGGAATTCATTCCGAAATCGATTTTTTAAAATAATAAAATTATGACAAAAAGGAAAAAATATAAAATATTCAAAAATTAAAATATAAAAATAAAATTTAGTTTTATTTAAAAATAAAGTTAACTAACATAAATATTTTACACCGTATACACAGTGTTTTGTAAATTAACTACGTTTGCATCAAGTGGATAATGAATATAATATTTCATATGTTTTTAAATTTTATAATATAAAAGACACTTTAATTTATTAATTCTTGTTTTATTGTACAAAAATCATATTTTTGAAGCGGTCTTGTGTTTCTAAATAAATACGTCAATAAAAATTATGAAAACTGATGATGATAAGAAAATTGGAACATCTTTTTCAATACACTTTCTTTGCTTACTAAGCATTAAATCTTAAATGAATAATTTTGTTTTTATTCTTGCTGTTGATGACGAAAAAACATTTTTAATTTTTTTTTTACATTATCTTCTATTCAATGCTTTGTGTTTATTTTCATTGCGTTTGCAATGAAAAACTATGATATGATATATGGGATTTTCGTTTTAAGTGTTTTATTTTGGGGTATTTAGTGCTATGGTAAATGTATTATTATACGGTTTACTATTTAAGATGTTGTGTATAAATTTCTACCGGTTTTTTTTCCCGTCTCGAAAATTTGTAAAAAAATATTATTAATTTCACAAATATAATTCATCTAGATATTTCCAATTAAATAAAAAAATAGAATAATATCAGAATTAAATATATTCTGATATTATTCTATTTTGATGAAAATTGAAAAATGCAGAATATATGTTATAATATAAATTTCATAGCACAAGATTTTATTATTAAAGTAAACATTAATAATTTCAATGGTACTTTAAAATCTCCTAGAGATCTAAGAATTTGGTACAGTTTACTGAGTTAAATGCATTTTTGACGTCTAATGCGACAACTAAACACTACTTTTTCGTCTTTCCTTGCTTCTCAATAGTATTCTGAGCCAATTACTTGTCTACTCGAATGAAGTCATCGTAGAGTTCACTTGTGTGTCTGTGTGTGTGTGTGTTTTTTTTTTTTTTGTTGGGTTGGGTAAAGTGTGGAAAATCTTCGGAAGACGATGCATCGGTGGGACAATCACCTCAGCAACAGTGGCGGATTCCTACCACCTAAAAACCACACACCCGCCGCTTTCACACCCTCCATGCGGAACTATCGGTGGACATTACTTCACATGGAGATGACTAGCCATTTGGCTCTTTGTTCTCCCTGTAGCGCCTCAATCTTAGGTCGAGTTTGTCACCGCTATCAAACAACGGCATGTTGTTCTTCTCTTGCACGCTCTAACCGCCTCAGCTCATTTAATACCACGGTCGCCATATGGCTTACAGCATTCCTTCTTTCCTTAGAGTCAAGCAATAATTGCGTTGTTTTCTGGTGTTGGACAACTGACAGTTCCCTTCGAGTATCCTCAAATCGTGGACATTGGAAGAAAATGTGCTCCACATCTTCTAGTGTATCTCTGCAAGCAGGACAATCTGGAGTGTCGGTGTGCTTGAACCGGCACAGGTATGCACCAAAACAACCATGTCCACTTAACAAATGTGTCAGGTAGTGGTTGACTTCGCCGTGTTGCCTATTTAGCCATTTTTCAATGGATGGTATGTCTCACAGTGTGTTTGTGTTTTTATTTTTATTTTTTTTGTGGTGGAGGGGGGAATCTTCATAAGACCTCACATGTGGACCTAATCCATAAACATGTAAGAGTGTCGGATTCTTACGGACTAAACCCTAACCCCCAAATTCTTATACCAATAGTTGTCTCCTGGAACTACTGTTATGTATTACTTCGCGAGAACAGGCTCAGCCTTACCTGCTATCTAACTTTGTTGTCTTTGTCTATTTTTTTCTAGACTTCTCAGTTTCTTAATAATCCTTGCACTCATTTTACACACCACCTCCCAAATTTCTTCGGACTGCAGCATATAATCCACAACTGTTAACGGTGATAAGTCATTTCCCACAGACCTATATAGTTCCAATCTTTCTTCTTCGAAGCGCGGGCAGTCAAAAATACATGCTCGACGTTCTCCAGCTACCTTCGCACATTGGGCATTAAGGGGAATCATCTTGCTTAAATGTATGTAAATAAGCGCGAAAACAACCATGCCCCGTCAGAAATTGGCATAAATAGAAGTCAATCTCTCCATGTTTCCTATCTAGCCATTTAACTACCGATGGGACTAACCGATGTATCCACCGACCTTTTCCCGAGCTGTCCCAACGCTGCTGCCACATGTTAACGGACTCTGCGCGAGCCACAATACGATTTCCTCTCTTATCCCCATTTGCACGGCGAGAATATATTCTTTCACGCTTCTTAGGCAATAAGTCAACTGGAGGCATACCGTAGACACACGTGTGTGTGTGTGTGGGTGTGTGTTGTTAATCAGTTTTTCAATAACTTTTAATTTAAATAATTTAAACATATATTAATTTTCACTCAATTTATATTACCAGTTTTTCGAAAACTTGATGAAATATTCCTTTGCGAATAAATTATAATGCACTCTCGATAATGTTAATCTTTTATTTATTTATTTTAATTTATTTATTAATCTTTTATTATTTATTTTTCAATTTTAATTTCCGTTTTTTGCTTGGGAATTTTTTTATTTTAAACAAAAATTGAAGAAAGTATAATTTTCTTGTTGTAATAAGGCTTTGATAATAACAAAACTGTTTGATTTTTGTTGTTGTTTGAAACTCTTCTTTTAATTTTACGTGTACTTATTATATAGTGGAAATGAAATGAAAAACTACAATAGAAGCATATAAAAATATTTTATGTTTTTAATTATTTGTAACATATAACTTTCGTACTTTTTCATCAAGTCACGTTTTATTACGTTATATACATATGTTGTTAGAAAGAAAATAGTGTTAAGAATATAAATATACGAATTTAATATTAAATCTAATCTAATATGTCTTCCTATATATGCGAGTAAATGTCTGTTTTTATTTTATATATACATAATATATGTATGTTACTAAATTTTTGGGTATATTTGAAGTAAGAAATTGACATCTTAAAACATAATATTAATATTTTTGTAAAATGTTTATATAAAATTAATCAAATTTTTACTATAATTAAGCAGTGATCAGAAGTTTTATTTTGAAAACATTGCAATAATTAGAACTTTTATTTTTCAAGGCACCAAAATAAAAAAAAATACCTGCCATTAATCATCACAGAGACGTTAATTTAAATATTTGCATATTACTATTTTGTATAAATATTTAATGCTTGTATGTTTTTCTACGCATATCAGATTAATAGTGTTAATTGTAATAAATATTATTTATTAAGATGTAGGTGAGCAGGCCACTTTCAGAAGCGCGCCACTAGAACGATACACATTTTACAATTAATTATCAATCAACATATCCACTGTTCCTCAGTTCAAGAATATATATTTCCTACAATAATAAATAATATTAAATCTTAAGAAAACAATTGACTCAAATGTCATTATCAAAATAGCTGCTATCCTAAAATAAAAGTATCACTTTACCATTTCTATTGTTAAAAGTACCATGATATCTGTAAATATATTTTTAATTTTAATCATTTCTTATAAACAGCACAATACAAACACGCATAAGAGGAGACGATATAACGTTTAAAATACACACACATATTTGATTAATTGATGATGTGAAATCATAAGAATAGGCAAAGCTTTTCGGAAATCCTATTTAAAGTACAACTGGAAATTGTAAATTAAAGTTATCACCGCCCACATCAAATCGTCGGCAACAACAAATTTAATAAGAACTTTGGCTACTCTTATTTAGAGAGAGTACTATTCATGAGACTGAATATATTAGGACAGTCTGGCCCTTTTTTGAATCAATTATTGGCTATTATTAAATATTGTATTGTCAATACTAGAGCCAAATCTTCAAATTTGGAGCAGTATCTTAAACGAATTCTATTCATAAATATTGAAACGTTATTCATTTTAGGTACTAGTTAGTGACAGTGTGGTATTGAATGATGAATAGTTATATCCTTGATTACAACAGTAGTATCCGAAAACAATGATAATATAAGGAGAACAAAAGTATTATTAGGTAAAGGACATTACACGTGATTCTTGATCGTACAAAAAACCAATAAATATTATCTATATGCACGGTGTGCACCTTTACTAAAATGAATACAAATCTTTGTTTTAAATCTATAAGTAAATTATCTAACCTATCAAGAATTATTGTGATATTTCATTTTTATTTATTTAAAAATAATCAACTTCCTGATTATAGAAATATTTATGCATAATCTAAACTCTTTTGGGTTAAAATAATTTGTCTATATTACCAATATTATAAATTAAATTCAACACATTTCATTTTAAAGATTAATTTTCATTTTCTTAAGCGTACGAAAAATAATAATATAAAAATTTCAAACTTAATTTTATAAAATTAATTCGTTGGTCTTTTAAATTATATCTATACATACTTTAAAATTATATTATTCTATAGTTATACATATGTACAAACTTAGAAACGTTGAGCGCGAGACTAATAAGATATACATTTTGTAAAAGTTGGTTTTCTTTTACAAGATTTTTATAAATTTTATTCTAAAAAATCTCCCAACATGAAAAAAATACTAATTTTTTTTTCGTTCTCTTATTAGTTTTCGCAACAACAGGAAAACAGAGAAAATTTACTAGAGGATTATCAGATATTTCTTAAAGTTTTTTTTTATTGTATTATATTTGCTATTACTTTTGGTAACATACAAATAACATATCTTCTATATTCAATCAAAGTAAATTTTTATTTTTGAAATTTTTGAAATAAAATAAACATCACTGATACACCCTTTTTTAATCGAAATTAGAAAGCTAGTGATACAGGGGCCCTACTATGACTTTCGACAACGATTTTCGACGACGGTCGTTTTCCTATAGTAGGCAAAGGAAGGTAAACAATAGTAAATTTATAATATTGTTTTCCTTTTTCTCTCTTTGCCTACTATAGGAAAACGATCGTTGTCGAAAGTCATAGTAGGGCCCCAGTACCTCGATTTTGTTGCCTTTTTGAGACTACGAGACTAGGAGAGTAAAAATTACCGGAAAATAGTAATATTAGTGAGTATGTGTGTATTTGTGCGCATGCGCTGTTCAATTTGTTTATATTTTATTTTGACAAAAATTCAAAAGCTTTCGGATGCAAAAATATCATAATAGGATAATAAGTAAACATAATAATTTATGTACTATACTTTTGACATAAACGTCAATTCTCCGTCGCAATAGCAGGAGAAAACGGAGTGTAAGCACCAAAAATGTTTGTATTATTTTTGTTTTTTATACCGATTTATACCGATTCGGTAATTTTTGATGCTTATTGTACACTCTCAAAACAAATACACATACAAAAAATGACAACATACAACAACAATATTTAATACCCTACACAGTGTACGTATACAAAATATTTGGCAGTCTCATAGTCTCAAAAAGGCAACAAAATCGAGGTACAGGATTGGAAATTATTGTCGTGAAAAGTGGATTTTTTTAATGGATGTTTGCTTATTATAGAAAATAGATTACAAAATAAAATCATTTTTTTTGGAAAAGATTTAAACAGGAGCAATTTCTAGCCACAATATTACCCATCTAGATTGCGTTATCGTATTACATGATTTGTTTAGCATATGTATATCTAGAATAGTTAATCTCGAGCCGCAATCAAATATACTCATGTACCTATTATTCGTGCTCGTAAATTACGAGTAGGTAGTTAAGTTACCTTCAATTTTTCGAGATTCTCCACAAAATAAACAATAAACGTATGCAATATGTATGTAACGGAAATTTGTTTAAGAAAGTATATTATTTGCATTGGTTGCTGCAGTGGACCGAATTGTTTATAGCTTCTGAACGTATTTTGAAGCTAATAAGTTATTCTTCGAATCACACCGGCTTGGCCCAAAACATGTAAATCTAATAAAGTTCATTTCCTCATTCAATTCAACTTCTTACACTAAAATTATGAAAACTGACTTAAATTAAAATATGATTACTTCAATATATGTATGTATGTATACTCCTTATCAGATTTCATTTTCTAATGTGAAGATAATTTTTTTTATTAATCTTTTTCTTTCTGTTGTGTTGATAGAATAACAAAACAAAACGTTTCATCACTTCTGTATATTTTTGTATTACATATTAATTCTTAATAACAATGAAATCCATCTAAATGTACTCTCGGAAAAGTTGAAATAGCATTTGGGGTAAAGTCATAAAAAACCATTTGGATCTTATCATTTTCTTTTTTTTATTTTTATTTTAGTTGTTAAGATAAGTAAAACTAAAAAATGTTTTTCTTTCATTTTATTATACATACGTACATATATATAAAGATATATAAATTATGTAATAGGGTGTTGAGAAACGTAAATTTGTGTTTAAAATTCTAAGTCTATTCATAAAACTTTCTAAATCGATTTTAATTTTGTAAATATTGCGCGAATTTAAGTACATATTATAATCTCGTAGTACATACTATAATATACATAAATCTAAATTTCCATGATTTTCTTATTATTTCAAATTTAATTTTTTTGTATATTTTTGCAATATTCCTAAATTTCATTGTACATATTATGTATTTACACACTGTGTGTAGCAAAATATATTTACGTACTCGTATGATAAATAGGAATGTAAGAAAGAAATAGTGTAAAACTAGAGTAAGTAATGTAAGATGAAATGTAATTTTAAGATAGACAGCTAAACATTAAACAAATTTAGGATAAGTATATATATATATATATGATAAAATGGAGATATTTACGTTATTTTTGTAATTTTAAGTGGTATTTTAGTGCTAGGAATCTGCCAAATTAAATTTTATTTTTTGCCTGCTGTTGCATTGGAATATATTTTATTTGTATAATTAAATAATTTATTGATTTAATTTTTTTATTTTTTATTATTAGGGCGACATTACGATGGATTCAAATGATTTTTACATGAAAGATATCTGCGATGATGTATCCGCTTCATCGACCAAATGTACAATTGATAAGGTAACTGTAATAAATCCTAATATGATGTTGTTGGAAAGTGTGATAAATCGGAAATTGCTTAATTCAACTGTTGGTCCTCATAATCCGCTTATTGGTGGGACAAATTTAATGTCTCCCGTCGGCGGGACGGAAACAAAAGCGGATGTATCGCATAAATTAAAAGCAATTGAAATTGATTGTAATAAAGGTCTCAAATTAAACGAAGGTGTGGCCGGTAAAATATCACCGGACGTCTCGTTTATGGATGGCGCGACTATAACAATTCCGACACTTTACGAACTCATGTCGAATGAGTTTGGTTTGATGCCTGATACCGATTTGATTCAAATTTTGAGTCCAGCTAATCACTTAACTTAAATTTTTTGTTTTTATATTTTATTATTTTTATTTTACTGAGTACAATGCGTAAGAAATATGTGCCATTACTTGTGTTTTTTAAAAAAAATTATGTGGAAAATAAAATGAAAATCACGATAATACTTAATCTATATACAAATTGTAAACGATAAAAGTAATATTTAGTTCCTTATCTTCAAATCACTGAAATCTAATTGGCCATAGTGAATAATCTTTGGTAAAATTAATATTCGTTAACGCACTGTACTCTCATCAAAAAAAAAATTTTTTTTTTCTATTTTATGTTTTAAATAAAAATGCATTTTAAAATTTCTTTTAAAAATTTATATATGTTTTAGCATTTAAAACATTTTTGATTCTATACACAATTTTTCAACTTATTTAATTTTGTTTGGTGTAGGAACGCTATAATTAACGATAATAGAAATTAATAATAGTTCTTTTTTCATTAATTATTATTAATAATATAATTTAAGTTTAACTAATTATACATTATACAAAAAATAATTTTTATTGGGCAATGGAATTAATTAGAAAACTATATTTTAAATTGTTTTAAAATTTATATACGGAAAAGTTAGTTTTTTTAATAGACTAAAAATGTTTTTCAAAATTGTATTTACTTGTACATATCATTATATTAATTGGATAGTAAGGATTTTCATGGATACGCATATATATATATATATATATATATATATATATATATATATATATATATATATATATATATATATATATATATATATATATATATATATATATATATATATATATATATATATATATGTATATGTATATATATATATATATATATATATATACAGGGTGTTCTACTGAAAGTATACATTTGGTCTGGAAACAGTTGATGGAGTAATTGCATTGTTTGTCGATTGATTTTGATAAAACATTTTAATCACTAAAACGTGTTGATTTATCGAAATCATATCAAACCAATCTACACCAAAATAGCGGGTTAGCAAAGTAGTATACCTTTTCGTAGAACACCCTGTATTATCCTAAATTCGTTAGTTTTCTAAATCTAATCAAATCGCCCACAAAAACTAATTCTTTTCCAATTTATTTTATTTATTTATTATTTCATCTTAATTTTTTGCAGTATGTATTTTGTTCAAATTGCATCCCATTCTTAAATAATTTCTATTGCTTTTTAATTTCTATTACTTATACATATCATTATATTAATTGGATAGTAAGGATTTTCATGGATACGCATATATATATATATATATATATATATATATATATATATATATATATATATATATATATATATGTATATGTATATATATATATATATATATATATATATATATATACAGGGTGTTCTACTGAAAGTATACATTTGGTCTGGAAACAGTTGATGGAGTAATTGCATTGTTTGTCGATTGATTTTGATAAAACATTTTAATCACTAAAACGTGTTGATTTATCGAAATCATATCAAACCAATCTACACCAAAATAGCGGGTTAGCAAAGTAGTATACCTTTTCGTAGAACACCCTGTATTATCCTAAATTCGTTAGTTTTCTAAATCTAACCAAATCGCCCACAAAAACTAATTCTTTTCCAATTTATTTTATTTATTTATTATTTCATCTTAATTTTTTGCAGTATGTATTTTGTTCAAATTGCATCCCATTCTTAAATAATTTCTATTGCCCATAATAATTTTTGTTTAATTTTATTAAAAGAAAATAATAATTTAGAAATTAATTTTCGGTGAATACATAAAAAACCATAATTAAATAAAAACAACCAATAGTTCTGTACAGTAATTAAAATACTACATTTTATTATTATACCAATACAATTTTTGTAACGTGACAAACTATCCACTAGCCTCTTAATCATAAATGTTTCAAATATTTAGTAGCAATACTATCAATTGTATCTCATCGAAATTTTAACTAAAGTTAAAAACAATTAGATAATACAAATAGTAGTTAAAATTAGTAATTAATTATAGTTTGTTTTAATAGTTTTTGTTGCATTTTTTAAATTTTCATACACTATAAATATGCAAATGCATATGCATAAATTTTATATTTTTTAATACGATTCAAAATTTATAAAATAAAAAATGTACATACATTTATTTAAATTAGGAAATCAATAATAATACAATTATCCGAAAATTAAATAATTCAGCACTCAACACGTATTATAATTATAATTAATATAATAATATTTCAACAATTTATATACATACATTTAAACCATTTTTGGGGCTTTTTTAACATTTTGTATAATTAGATTAAGAAAATGTATACAAAATTTATAATAAATAAATATGAAAAATATGTAACAATAATAAATGTTTATATAGCATATAGATATATATTTGTTATAAGTTGTAATAATTAGAAAGTGAATTGATGCCACTGAAGTTAAAGGTAAATTATAAAAAAATCAAAAAAGATAAATTTTGGAACAACATGTACTGCACTGATATTTCAAACTATTTATTAGTGTTTGTTTTACATTCTAAAATAACTTTGGAAACCGGTTTATATCGCAGGTTCGTAAATACCGTATTTTTAAACTAGGATAAACCAACAGATTCAACACTTTTTTTAAATCTACAGCTTTAGTCGAAGTTATTCAAATGATCGAAAAGTTTACTCTTTTGTCAATTATGTATTGTATCAAATGAAAAGAGAAAAATAAAAATATCTTCCATCTAAAATTTGCGCTACTAGCTTTTGTAATGACGATGAAGAACTTATCGATTTTGATTTCGACGATCCATTTTTATTAAGGCTTGTCTGAGAGGAGGATTTCGAGGAATCGCTACTATGCATTTTTCCGTCCTTAAGCGAATTATTCTCTTTCGTTCGAGTCTTGTTAATTGTTAGTTTGATTCCATCCGAACTAGACTTAACCATATACTCGGAGCTTTTATTTTGATTTAAATTAGCACTTGGATTACCAATAGTAAGCGATAAATTCTTAACATGTTCACTACTGCTCCCGGTACTACTATTACTTTTAGACTCCTTATTTATATTTTGATTATTACTCGAAGATGAAAGTTTATCTTTCGATGCGGTATTTGAACAATTTTAAAATTTTGTTGATAAGGAGGATGAATTACTGTTGCTATTTCCGCTACTACTGCTGCTACTTCCACCGGGTGATGGTAAATCATCCGGTAAATTTTGTGCTGATTTTAGTTTATCGATAACGGCGCTCAACGAGCCCCTACGATTCCTATTGCTATTCAGTTTGTTTAAATCAGTTGGTGAGGTGGACGACATATTTACGGGATCACAATTTGCAATATTTGTAATCAAGTCGATTGGTGAAATCAGACTTAAATCAAGTTGTTTCAATTTAACTGACGACTGTTTTAATTTTGGGCTAGAACTTCCACTTTTTTTGTTATCATTTGAAGACGAACGGTCGCGATGAGATAATGAAGCTGATTGTGATATTTTTAGTTTCTCCGATGATGATGGCTTAGAACTAGGCGAATTTGTAGCGGATTTCAATTGCGACATGCTGGGCTTACCAGAACCAGATGATGGAAGATGTTTTGGAGATAATGAAGTGGTCGGCAGAAATCATGATTTTGGGCTATGCATCCCGCTCGAAGGATGTTTTGGACTGCCGTGATATATAGATGAGTTTTTTGAACTCTGCTTTGCTGGATTTGATAAATTATTACTTCCGCCAACTAGGTTCGAACTAGACGATTTGGGTGATAACGAAAACTTTTTTAACACATTCGACGGCGAAACCGGTGACCCGTCTAAGGATTTAATACTCACAGAAATTGGTTTACTCAGCAAATCCTGTTTGGGGGGGTAATTTATCTGGCGGCGCCATAGGACTTTCGTCTCGTTTTCGTTTTTTTTTCTTATCAGATTTTTTATCATCCAAAGATGATCGCCTTTGTTTATTGCTACCATCACTTACTACGCCACCACTTTTCGACGTAGATTTTTTATTCCCATCGCTATTACTCCCCTTCGACGAGGACAATGGTGAATTACTGGTGATCGGCGTTATCGTAATCGATGATTGTAAATTTTGTGCCGTTGTGGATGTAGTAAATGGTAATATTTCTATACCAGTTCCTAACTCTAGATTCATGCCGGTCAAGACGGACTGTAGATTTGTAGAAATTGATGTTATACTGACCGATGGAATTTTATTCGAGACTTTTGTATGTATAAGTTCACTGTTCGATAAATCACAATCATCAGACATGGTCCGATTATCGAATGTTGGTTGATCAATATCAGAACTATTATTATTAAAACCAGGATTAGAATTTGGTGTCGCAACTCCAGTTTCCGACAATACGGAGACAGACGATGTACCCAAAGAGTTGGAGTCCCTACTATTATTTGAACATTCTAATAATTCAGATGTTTCATTACTATGATTAGCATTACTCTTTGGGTTCTTCCAAAAATCCTCATTCATTAAATTTGTACGGCGTTTCTTGCTCGCCTTGGACGTCATCGACAAATCGTTGTTAAAACTTAGCGGATCCTGACTACCTGGAATCGAACCACTATCATTACTGAATAAACTATTTAAATTGTGTTCATTAAAATTCGGATTATGAAGAAACATGGACCGATTAGCTGAGTTAATAATTGCATTGTTGCCATTAGGGTTGCGACCATTTTTAGCAACCACGTATTGCCACAGCTTATACTAATCATATCTCGACCAAAATCATTGTTCCCATTTCCAATTCCGCTCACATTTAAATTAGCTCCAGAATTTCCACTTCCAGCAACAACACCAACACTTCCTCCTCCTCCGGCGAGTGTATTATTTACATTACTTCGACCTCCTGAATCGCTTGGTCCATGGGGCAAGTTAAAATTTGCTCCATTCAATACTTTCAGTTGATTCTCTTGATCTCAATGTTTGATTAGTGCCCGCATGGGGATCGGTATTGAAAAAACATTTCTGGATCACTTTTGAAAGCTTAATTGCAATGTGGTAAGAATTTCGCGTCAAAGAATAAATCTTGCACTTATGATATTTGTTAAATCGCTCAAATTGATCTCCACTGTAACCATCGATTCTTTATACGAATGCTCAAGCGATACGACTATTAATTGACAAGATATTGCACTTATCTCAAACATTTTAGCGTTTTCAATATTTTGTCGCCCTTTTAATCGTATACAACTACATATCAATGCATTAAAGGCAGCTTGTAAACGTAAGAAATTTACCATATGTGGTACATGACTGGGATCTGTAAATGGCACACTTTTGATCACAATCCCATCTAAATTTTTTGTATTTGTTACGAAATAGCAATAATTCTGTTCAGGCAATGATACAAATAATCCTTTAGCAATGGAATTTATCTCCCTCTCTGTTTCGTGGTTCACAATTAAATTAAGCATTGGCGATAGCTCTGAGCTGTCGCCAAAATCTAGATCAGTGCTTTGCTTTATTTGTTGCACGAAACAATACGACATGGGCATTGGTTTACTTAAGCGCAGCACAAAGCTAGCAGGAAACATTGTTGAATTAACTGGCCTAAGTGGTTATTGGTATCAAACATTTACATTAAATTGAACATGATGGGAAAAATTATTTTGGATACAATTCGGGGCCTCTTTTAATAAATTTAGTAAGGGTAATGTTGTACCAATATTGGTATCAAACATTTACATTAAATTATTAGTTTGAGTATAAAATGATATGTTTTTATGATTTATGCTTATCAATTATGCACATATGACGAAGAAAATTATTTTGGATATCATTCAGGGCCTTTTTTAATAAATTTAGTAATTGTAATGTTGTACCAATAATGGTATCAAACATTTACATTAAATTATTAGTTTGAGTATAAAATGATATGTTTTTATGATTTATGCTTATTATGATGGGGAAAATTATTTTGGATAACATTCAGGACCTTTTTTAATAAATTTAGTAAGGGTAATGTTGTCCAATTTTGGTATCAAACATTTACATTAAATTATTAGTTTGAGTATAAAATGATATGTTTTTATGATTTATGCTTATCAATTATGCTCACATATGATGGGGAAAACTATTTTGGATAACATTCAGGGCCTTTTTTAATAAATTTAGTAAGGGTAATGTTGTACCAATATTGGTATCAAACATTTACATTAAATTATTGGTTTGAGTATAAAATGATATGTTTTTATGATTTATGCTTATCAATTATGCTCACATATGATGGGGAAAATTATTTTGGATATCATTCAGAGGGTTTTTTAATAAATTTAGTAAGGGAAGTGTTGTACCAATATTGGTATCAAACATTTACATTAAATTATTAGTTTGAGTATAAAATGATATGTTTTTGTGATTTATGCTTATCAATTATCCTCACATATGATGGGGAAAATTATTTTGGATAACATTCAGAGCCTTTTTTAATAAATTTAGTAAGGGTAATGTTGTACCAATATTGGTATCAAACATTTACATTAAATTATTATGAGTATAAAATGATATGTTTTTATGATTTATGCTTATCAATTATGCTCATATATGATGGGGAAAATTATTTTGGATAACATTCAGGGCCTTTTTTAATAAATTTAGTAAGGGTAATGTTGTACCAATATTGGTATCAAACATTTACATTAAATTATTAGTTTGAGTATGGTTAGGTTAGGTTATGGTGGCCGTCCTAAAGGACTAGCATAGACACAAAATTGATCCGTAGCTGTACCACATTCGAGTTTTCTCCTCTTCACTCGCTGAACCATCGTGAGCTTACCAAGAAGCGTTTAAAGTCCCGGATCCCGATCTTACTAAGATCCGTGAGGTCGTTCAAAGGGGAAGTCCCCATAAATTTTGTTCTGCTGTACGCTAGACCAGGACAGGTGCAGAGCAGATGGAGCACATTTTCCTCCTCCTCCTCATCACCACAGCTGCGGCAGAAATCGTGGGCTGGGACACCCAGTCTGCGCGCATGTATCCCAATGAGACAATGTCCCGTTATAGCTCCCACGACCATACCAATATGGTGTCGTCGAAGCGATATCAGTTGGTCTGATCTAGACCGGTCAAGACCAGGCCAGATCTGCCTGGTTATTACACACGAACTGGCGTTAGACCATCTGACGTTCGTTTCTTTTATAGCTTCTTCCAGAAGCAACAGTTCGCATGAAGCAAGCGGTATCTTTATATCCCGCCTGCTTTGGGTTATTAGGCGTGCTGTACCCTTGCGGGCCAACTCATCTGCCTTTACATTCCCTGCGATATTGAAATGCCCTGGCACCCACGTCAAGCGGATGTTGAACTGATCAGCCATCTCATTTAAAGATGCCAGACAGTTCTGGGCTACTTTCGACGTCAGGGAGTATGATTGTAGCGTTTTAATAGCAGCCATGCTGTCCGTAAAAATGCGAATATCCGAGCCATCCGTGAAGAAGCTTAGCGCCTCATTGTCCATAACCGTTTCGTTCACCCAGTCCTCTCTGGTGGGAAACTCAGTTTGGAATCTCACCTCAGCAGATGGCAAGGGAATAGCGTAGTCGGTAGCTTCCGGAATACCCCTGTTGCATAGGATAGACGAGTGCCCTGCATTGTTACAGGTCAATCTGATTGTGATATTTTTAGTTTCTCCGATGATGATGTCTTAGAACTAGGCGAATTTGTAGCGGATTTCAATTGCGACATGCTGGGCTTACCAGAACCAGATGATGGAAGATGTTTTGGAGATAATGAAGTGGTCGGCAGAAATCATGATTTTGGGCTATGCATCCCGCTCGAAGGATGTTTTGGACTGCCGTGATATATAATAGATGAGTTTTTTGAACTCTGCTTTGCTGGATTTGATAAATTATTACTTCCGCCAACTAGGTTCGAACTAGACGATTTGGGTGATAACGAAAACTTTTTTAACACATTCGACGGCGAAACCGGTGACCCGTCTAAGGATTTAATACTCACAGAAATTGGTTTACTCAGCAAATCCTGTTTGGGGGGGTAATTTATCTGGCGGCGCCATAGGACTTTCGTCTCGTTTTCGTTTTTTTTTCTAATCAGATTTTTTATCATCCAAAGATGATCGCCTTTGTTTATTGCTACCATCACTTACTACGCCACCACTTTTCGACGTAGATTTTTTATTCCCATCGCTATTACTCCCCTTCGACGAGGACAATGGTGAATTACTGGTGATCGGCGTTATCGTAATCGATGATTGTAAATTTTGTGCCGTTGTGGATGTAGTAAATGGTAATATTTCTATACCAGTTCCTAACTCTAGATTCATGCCGGTCAAGACGGACTGTAGATTTGTAGAAATTGATGTTATACTGACCGATGGAATTTTATTCGAGACTTTTGTATGTATAAGTTCACTGTTCGATAAATCACAATCATCAGACATGGTCCGATTATCGAATGTTGGTTGATCAATATCAGAACTATTATTATTAAAACCAGGATTAGAATTTGGTGTCGCAACTCCAGTTTCCGACAATACGGAGACAGACGATGTACCCAAAGAGTTGGAGTCCCTACTATTATTTGAACATTCTAATAATTCAGATGTTTCATTACTATGATTAGCATTACTCTTTGGGTTCTTCCAAAAATCCTCATTCATTAAATTTGTACGGCGTTTCTTGCTCGCCTTGGACGTCATCGACAAATCGTTGTTAAAACTTAGCGGATCCTGACTACCTGGAATCGAACCACTATCATTACTGAATAAACTATTTAAATTGTGTTCATTAAAATTCGGATTATGAAGAAACATGGACCGATTAGCTGAGTTAATAATTGCATTGTTGCCATTAGGGTTGCAACCATTTTTAGCAACCACGTATTGCCACAGCTTATACTAATCATATCTCGACCAAAATCATTGTTCCCATTTCCAATTCCGCTCACATTTAAATTAGCTCCAGAATTTCCACTTCCAGCAACAACACCAACACTTCCTCCTCCTCCGGCGACTGTATTATTTACATTACTTCGACCTCCTGAATCGCTTGGTCCATGGGGCAAGTTAAAATTTGCTCCATTCAATACTTTCAGTTGATTCTCTTGATCTCAATGTTTGATTAGTGCCCGCATGGGGATCGGTATTGAAAAAACATTTCTGGATCACTTTTGAAAGCTTAATTGCAATGTGGTAAGAATTTCGCGTCAAAGAATAAATCTTGCACTTATGATATTTGTTAAATCGCTCAAATTGATCTCCACTGTAACCATCGATTCTTTATACGAATGCTCAAGCGATACGACTATTAATTGACAAGATATTGCACTTATCTCAAACATTTTAGCGTTTTCAATATCTTGTCGCCCTTTTAATCGTATACAACTACATATCAATGCATTAAAGGCAGCTTGTAAACGTAAGAAATTTACCATATGTGGTACATGACTGGGATCTGTAAATGGCACACTTTTGATCACAATCCCATCTAAATTTTTTGTATTTGTTACGAAATAGCAATAATTCTGTTCAGGCAATGATACAAATAATCCTTTAGCAATGGAATTTATCTCCCTCTCTGTTTCGTGGTTCACAATTAAATTAAGCATTGGCGATAGCTCTGAGCTGTCGCCAAAATCTAGATCAGTGCTTTGCTTTATTTGTTGCACGAAACAATACGACATGGGCATTGGTTTACTTAAGCGCAGCACAAAGCTAGCAGGAAACATTGTTGAATTAACTGGGCTAAGTGGTTATTGGTACCAAACATTTACATTAAATTATTAGTTTGAGTATAAAATGATATGTTTTTGTGATTTATGCTTATCAATTATGCTCACATATGATGGGAAAAATTATTTTGGATACAATTCGGGGCCTCTTTTAATAAATTTAGTAAGGGTAATGTTGTACCAATATTGGTATCAAACATTTACATTAAATTATTAGTTTGAGTATAAAATGATATGTTTTTATGATTTATGCTTATCAATTATGCACATATGACGAAGAAAATTATTTTGGATATCATTCAGGGCCTTTTTTAATAAATTTAGTAATTGTAATGTTGTACCAATAATGGTATCAAACATTTACATTAAATTATTAGTTTGAGTATAAAATGATATGTTTTTATGATTTATGCTTATTATGATGGGGAAAATTATTTTGGATAACATTCAGGACCTTTTTTAATAAATTTAGTAAGGGTAATGTTGTACCAATTTTGGTATCAAACATTTACATTAAATTATTAGTTTGAGTATAAAATGATATGTTTTTATGATTTATGCTTATCAATTATGCTCACATATGATGGGGAAAACTAGTTTGGATAACATTCAGGGCCTTTTTTAATAAATTTAGTAAGGGTAATGTTGTACCAATATTGGTATCAAACATTTACATTAAATTATTGGTTTGAGTATAAAATGATATGTTTTTATGATTTATGCTTATCAATTATGCTCACATATGATGGGGAAAATTGTTTTGGATATCATTCAGAGCGTTTTTTAATAAATTTAGTAAGGGAAGTGTTGTACCAATATTGGTATCAAACATTTACATTAAATTATTAGTTTGAGTATAAAATGATATGTTTTTGTGATTTATGCTTATCAATTATCCTCACATATGATGGGGAAAATTATTTTGGATAACATTCAGAGCCTTTTTTAATAAATTTAGTAAGGGTAATGTTGTACCAATATTGGTATCAAACATTTACATTAAATTATTAGTTTGAGTATAAAATGATATGTTTTTATGATTTATGCTTATCAATTATGCTCATATATGATGGGGAAAATTATTTTGGATAACATTCAGGGCCTTTTTTAATAAATTTAGTAAGGGTAATGTTGTACCAATACTGATATCAAACATTTACATTAAATTATTAGTTTGAGTATGGTTAGGTTAGGTTATGGTGGCCGTCCTAAACGACTAGCATAGACACAAAATTGGTCCGTAGCTGTACCACATTCGAGTTTTCTCCTCTTCACTCGCTGAACCATCGTGAGCTTACCAAGAAGCGTTTAAAGTCCCGGATCCCGATCTTACTAAGATCCGTGAGGTCGTTCAAAGGGGAAGTCCCCATAAATTTTGTTCTGCTGTACGCTAGACCAGGACAGGTGCAGAGCAGATGGAGCACATTTTCCTCCTCCTCCTCATCACCACAGCTGCGGCAGAAATCGTGGGCTGGGACACCCAGTCTGCGCGCATGTATCCCAATGAGACAATGTCCCGTTATAGCTCCCACGACCATACCAATATGGTGTCGTCGAAGCGATATCAGTTGGTCTGATCTAGACCGGTCAAGACCAGGCCAGATCTGCCTGGTTATTACACACGAACTGGCGTTAGACCATCTGACGTTCGTTTCTTTTATAGCTTCTTCCAGAAGCAACAGTTCGCATGAAGCAAGGGGTATCTTTATATCCCGCCTGCTTTGGGTTATTAGGCGTGCTGTACCCTTGCGGGCTAACTCATCTGCCTTTACATTCCCTGCGATATTGAAATGCCCTGGCACCCACGTCAAGCGGATGTTGAACTGATCAGCCATCTCATTTAAAGATGCCAGACAGTTCTGGGCTACTTTCGACGTCAGGGAGTATGATTGTAGCGTTTTAATAGCAGCCATGCTGTCCGTAAAAATGCGAATATCCGAGCCATCCGTGAAGAAGCTTAGCGCCTCATTGTCCATAACCGTTTCGTTCACCCAGTCCTCTCTGGTGGGAAACTCAGTTTGGAATCTCACCTCAGCAGATGGCAAGGGAATAGCGTAGTCGGTAGCTTCCGGAATACCCCTGTTGCATAGGATAGACGAGTGCCCTGCATTGTTACAGGTCCACATAGATATGGATTTGAGCCGAATGGCTGTGCAAGATGCAAGCTGCTCGGCCGCAATATCCAATGGAGTAAGATGAAAGAGAATCTCCAGAGCTTGAGTAGGTGTGCTCCTGAGAGCCCCACTTATACACAAGCAGGCCGTTCTCTGGACTTTCATCAATAGTTTAAGGTTGGCCATAATTTTTAACGCTGGCCACCAGACGACAACCCCATACAGCAGTATAGGTTTGACCACTGAAACGTAGAGCCAGTGTACTATGTGGGGCTCCATACCCCATCCCTTTCCAATGGCATTTTTGCAGGAGTAGAGCGCTATAGTAGCTTTCTTTACTCTCTCTACGATGTTTGGTTTCCAGCTTAGCTTGCTATCCAAAAGAAGTCCGAGGTATTTTGCTCTATCCGTAAAGATCAAGCGAGTACCATTTAATGTTGGCGGGTCACACTGAGGAAGCTTGTGCTTCCTGGTAAAGAGGACCAGCTCTGTTTTCTGTGGGTTTGCGTTCAGTCCGCAGTCGCGTGCCCACTCAGAAAGGTAGCCAAGCGCGCACTGCATGCGCTCACTCAGCGTACTAGGATATTTACCGAAGACCGCAATAGCAACGTCATCCGCGTAAGCAACCACCTTGAAGCCTTGCCCTTCCAGGTTTAGTAACAGGTCATTTATGACCAAGTTCCAAAGAAGGGGGGATAAAACCCCACCTTGAGGTGTCCCTCTGCTCACGTATTTGGCGGCAGACGTCCCACCCAGATAAGCTGTCACGATCCTGCCTCTAAGCATATGATCTATCCAGCCTCTGAGTGACCCGTCTACCCCCAGACACGCAAGGGCCCCAGTGATTGCCCCCGGTCTGACGTTGCTAAAGGCCCCCTCTATATCCAAGAAGGTTACCATTGAATATTCTTTATATTCAAGTGATTTCGCAATCGGGCCAATAAGGGAGTGGAGAGCTGTTTCCACCGATCGTCCCTTACGGTATGCGTGTTGAGATTCCGACAGCTCGCCCGGCTTGATTGAGCCTCTAATGTGAGCCTCTATTAGTCTTTCCAGTGTTTTCAACAGAAAAGAAGATAAGCTTATAGGCCTAAAGTCTTTTGGGATAGCAGTGAGAGCTTTTTCCCGCCTTAGGTATAAATATTACTTTTATTTCAGTCCACTTCCTAGGAATGTGACAGAGTTCCAGGCTGCCTTTGAAGATAACTTCCAGCCAGGGCAGGGTTAAGTCAATAGTTCGCTGGATATCCGCAGGGATAATGCCATCAGGCCCTGCCGACTTGTATGGCTTAAAGCTGTTTATTGCCCATAGGATATTCCGCCTGCTTACTTTATGGCTTACGGAGTTTACACCCCTATTTATCATGGGTCCCTCCGGAGCTAGTACCGAGCACTCCGGGAAGTGCGTTTCTAGTAATAGCTCCAGGGATTCCTCACTACATGTAGTCCATGAACCATCCGGTCGTTGTAGATAACTCGGGATGGAAGGACTAGAGCAAAGTACCTTACGTAGCCTGGCCGCCTCCGAGGACTCCTGTATATTGCCACAGTAGAGTTTCCAAGCCCTCGTTTTGGCTGCTCTCAGCTCGTATTTATAGGTTTTGAGGACTTCCTTGTAACAGTCCCAGTCTGCAGCAGCATTTGTGTTCTTCGCTTTCTTGAACAGTCTCCTGCATTTCATACGAGTACCTTGGAGTTCCTTCGACCACCAGGGTGGCCGAGATTTACCCAAGGGTCTACTGATAGGACATGCACCTAACATGGCCTTGTTAAAAGCATCAGATAGCTTGGCTTCTAGAGCATCAAGCTCCTGTGTAGATGCAGGAGGTTAATAAGTTACCCAGAATGGTTCTGAAACAATCCCAATCAGTTTTCCTCCTATTCCTGAAGGGTGGTTTGCTAGTGGGTTTTGTATC
This sequence comes from Tipula unca, assembly GCA_951394425.1. Classification (NCBI taxonomy): domain Eukaryota; kingdom Metazoa; phylum Arthropoda; class Insecta; order Diptera; family Tipulidae; genus Tipula; species Tipula unca. The sequence goes on along the minus strand of OX596381.1, from coordinate 15,718 downwards.
CACTTCGTATTGGAGATAACAATGGTCAGAAAAGGAATGGTCTTCGGACACTTTCCAGTTCAATACCCTCTCCTTAATAAAATCCGAGACAAGTGTGATATCCAGCACTTCTTGTCTATTTTTAGTAATAAAGGTTGGCTTGCACCCGATATTACATATATTTAGGTTAGTACTTAAAATAAAATCAAGGAGTAACTCACCTCGCCTGTTGATATTTGTACTTCCCCAGATTGAGTGATGTGCATTAGCATCACTGCCCATGATGACTCCTACTTTTCGTTTTTGAGCCTCCATTATTGCACTAACCAACCTACCTGGTGGTATGTTTTCCTCCTCGTACGGTAGGTAGGCCGATATTAGCCAGAGATTTTGCCCATCCATCTCGATGCTAGCCACCACTACATCAGCGTTGCTGTAATTAAGTAGTATAAAAATATTCAGATTATTTCTAGCGAGAATGCAGGAACGTATCTTACCTTCATTCTTCGCATGTAGTATTTATATTTGGAAGTTCTGAGGCCCAGCACCCGGTCACCATTGACCCAAGGTTCCTGAACCAGAACAACATCAATGGACTCAGATTCCATTTTGAGCAGGAGGGCCGCCGAGGCGGCTTTAGAGTGATGGAGGTTGATCTGAAGGATCTTAAGCATTAGATATTGCTTACCTCCTCCACTGTTGAATCAGAATCTTCTGACGTCGATTCGTCCGGTAGGAGCGCACAGCGTAGTCCCAATGATCTCGATATCTGCGAGTCCAGGGATAGTGTCTCCTGAGCGTCTTCCGGGATGCTTTGGACATCTGGGTCACCAGCAATAGGCGGGACACCACTAGTGGCTTCCCCACCTGCTGCAGTTGTCCCAGGTCTGTCAGCCTCATCGCGCTTATAGATTTTGAGCGTAATCGCTCCAAATCCATAGCTGACCAGGCCTCCAGATTTTGCCAAAGCACCAACGGATTCTCTGTCGATGATTATGACGCCGATCTGTGATCTGTTTCCGCCTTAACCTCATCTAACCTGGCAATCTTCCAGGTGGCCGTTGGCAGATCCGGATTGCTGATTTTCAACATTTCCAGGATCTCCCTAGGATCAGTTGGCTCCGCAGGAATCCAGGCTCGTGCCCTTGGCCTGCAGGGAATTTCTTCCCTAGTCACCACTGCTAGTTTGGCCCCCGGCCAGACTTCCCCCAGGCTGCCGATCGCCTTTTTATAGAGGGTCACAGACCTTTCATCGGCACAGGCAGTCAGTTTTACGTGACCCCGGTGCCACCCTCCGTCTCGGCAGGACGGAGCAGGTCCTGGGTTCTCCCTCATGATTTTTAGGAAGATGGCGGCTAAGGCCTTCTCCACCTTCCTCCAGTTAAGGGTCGTAATGCTCCCATCTTCTTGTGCTCTGTCAACGACTGCCATGATCAGGTGATCCTTTAGCACCTCGTTGAAGGGCCTGGTAACATTGTCCGGAACCCGTTTCTTTTTAGCCTCCGTAGGCGGTTCATCATCAGATCTCTGCCTTTTCGGCTGTGAGATCACAACGGAACCCACCTACTTTGGCTCAGTGATACGTCTTGCCCACGCAAGCGTATCCTCGTCTCTATCCGTTCTCTGCTCCAACGGAATGTTACAGATCTTAGAGATCATGCGCCAGGCTCTCTTCCTGGTCTGATAGTTTGACACTGATGGAGGGCCAGCATTCGTGCCTTTGCCCTTTGGTTTCGAGGGGCCAGCCTCATTCGGTCTTATGCCCCTAATTGCACGTTGGAGACCGGGCCTAAAGGCCGATGTCTCCGCAATACTAGATTCCGGTTTTTTAAGAGCACCGGTCTCTTCTTGTTTTTTATCTGGATCTTCCATAATAGGTCCCACGAGTAGCGGAGAAAGGAGGTCCACCTGTGCAGAGATCCGCAATACACAGGTAAGGCTACATGATCCGGAGGGCGCCAAGTGTCCGGATACACCGTTAGAGGCTGGGCTAGTTTTTAGCCTGGGCCCCCAGCCTGGCCGGTTATTAGCACGGTACGATTAACACCTTAACCCGGCCCAGTTATTTAGCGCCGTGTTTTCGCCTAGTACACCACATGGTGTAATTGTTGCCCGGTGGTCACCACGGGGAGGTAACACGCACACTTGTGGAAGCTGCAAGATACGGAGCTGGCAACAAGTGCCAACTTGATTCCCCCAGACAGCTTCTCACCAGACCACCTAGTTTGAGTATAAAATGATATGTTTTTATAATTTATGCTTATCAATTATGCTCATATATGATGAGGAAAATTATTTTGGAAAACATTTAGAGTCTTATTTAATAAATTTAGTAAGAGATATGTTGTACCAATATTGGTATCAAACATTTATAAAATAATATGTTTTTATAATTTATGCTTATCAATTATGCTCATATATGATGGGGAAAATTATTTTGGAAAATTTTCAGGGCCTTATTTAATTAATTTAGTATGGAATATATTGTACCAATATTGGTATCAAACATTTACATTAAATTATATGTTTGAGCATAAAATATTATGTTTTTATAATTTATGCTTATCAATTATGCTCATATATGTTGGGGAAAATTATTTTGGAAAACATTCAGGGCCTTATTTAATTAATTTAGTAAGGAATATATTTGTACCATGATTTGTTGTGCTTTATATTTATAAACATTTTTCTAATCATTGTGCTCTATTTGGTAACTAGAATAACTATATAAGTTACAGGATAATTAGTAAATTAAATTAAAGTTAAATTCATATTTAACAGTGTTAAAAATTATCATTTAAAATAAAACCTTGTATAATTTTTTCCAAGCTTGGTTGGTATACATAATATGTTATGTAAATTTTCGTTTGTCGAAAAGCGACCATTGGTGATGATACTAAAACTAAAGTGATACATCAAAGTTGTTGATGGTATTTTCACGATAATAAATTCAAAATTGATTAATAAATAAAATTGCAATTTATTTGAATATTATCAATTATTCGTAATAATTTGTAATTTTTGTGTAATAAATAAACCGTGTTTTATATAAATCAAACATTTACATTAAATTATATGTTTGAGCATAAAATATTATGTTTTTATAATTTATGCTTATCAATTATGCTCATATATGATGGGGAAAATTATTTTGGAAAACATTCAGGGCCTTATTTAATTAATTTAGTATGGAATATATTTGTACCATGATTTGTTGTGCTTTATATTTATAAACATTTTTGTAATCATTGTGCTCTATTTGGTAACTAGAATAACTATATAAGTTACAGGATAATTAGTAAATTAAATTAAAATTAAATCCATATTTAACAGTGTTAAAAATTATCATTTAAAATAAAACCTTGTATTTTTCCAAGCTTGGTTGGTATACATAATATGTTATGTAAATTTTCGTTTGTCGAAAAGCGACCATTGGTGATGATACTAAAACTAAAGTGATACATCAAAGTTGTTGATGGTATTTTCACGATAATAAATTCAAAATTGATTAATAAATAAAATTGCAATTTATTTGAATATTATCAATTATTCGTAATAATTTGTAATTTTTGTGTAATAAATAAACCGTGTTTTATATAAATCGGGTTTCATGTAATCTGCTAGTGCTCCAACTTAAACATTATTATCTCGATATCAAATAATTTTCGAGTTAATTGTTATATATATAGGGGCTATAAAACCATACAATAATGGTCTTTCGTAAAACATCATGTTACACAATTATAAATGGTGAAGATCCACAACCATTTAATGAAATGCAACTAAAAGCAGATTTCGGTAAGTCTATACGTTCCCTGCGTTATGTTTGGCTTGAATGATCTAATAATAGTTTATGTATTCGTTTTATAGAATAATGTGGGCTAACTGTAAAAATTGATACACTTAAAAGTTATCCAATTATCATTGAATGCTGCTACTCATATACTGGAAAATTGTGTCGGATGGAAAACTGTTACAGGAAATGATTTTGGTGTGTGGTGCATATCGAAAAGATTTACTATATCCCAAGGAGTTTTTACACGGCTCAACTTTAAGATTCTTCTTTTTTTCACCTGAATTACTTCAGCCATTTATGTCCCCGATTCGGACGTGTCTCAACACCGCCATTCGTGTATGCGTCGTAATGCTGTGCTGGCTATATTTATAATTTATAAGAATTTCGAATGACTTGTTCCCGATCGACTCGAACTAATTGTTAATTTCTTAGACTCCCAACAAGATATGTCGTGTAAACGTAATGCATTCATAATGCTTTTTGCATGCGGTTCAAGAAGGTGCCTTAAACAATCTAGCATCGTTTTGAGACTATGGAACTGGTGCTACAAGAACTCGTTATGGATATTTTGAAATTTTATTCGCGACTGATATTGACGTTCGTCAAAAAACTTAACCTACTACTAGACTAAGTTTAAGTCATCCTGAAATATCTAAGAAATGGATCTCGCATTAAAGAAAAGTATCTAAAATTCAATGTCGAGTACGTGTGTATGAATAAGTATCTCAGACATTTCCTAAAATCGGCAAATTTAAAACGTCTAACGCTGGAGAAAGCCCTATTGGGGCAATGTGGTCTTACTGCGGCGAATATATACATATGCTAAATCAATATTTGGTGAAGAGGCACTGGCTAATTTAAGTATTGAGAAGCCTGTTTACAATTCAAATTATATATTTTATGTTGAAGTCAAGAAATAAGATTCAAAGTTTATTTGGGTTTCATTTTTGATCTGGTTCAATTCAAACAAACAAAGCGAATTAAACAGAGTTATCAGTGGAGAAATAGGCAAGTGCCCACCATTTCTACAATTTTGGTAATCCGATAAATAATAAATGTCTGTATACAATTGAACACAATAATCTTAATAGAATTTCTGTTGTTTTAAGTTTATAAATAAAAAAGAAAATTCTATTTTATTTAAAAACTTAAATAACAACAATATTAGTATAGTGTAGTGAAACTAGTGATATAAAACATTATAATAAATAATTATTTTTATACAATATATGTACGATCTTGTTTATTTTTTAATCATGAACATTTTTGAGCTACTAGATAATTTTCAAGTAATTATAGAAATCGAAATGTTGCTTGCATTCCATTATTTAACCTTATAGGCCTTATTTAACATAAGCATACTGTTATAGCGAATTATATAAATTTTTATAAAATTTAAATTTATTAATGTAGCTATAAATATTTATAATTCACTATAACAACACGCTTACATTAAATACATATACAAAAAATTTATTATTAACTATGTATTTACAAATTAAAAATTCACTAGAACAATATATTTATTCAAAATACATAAGACATATAATTTTGCCATAGATCTTGTTGGAATAGTTTTGTTTGAAATAGTATAAGCTTTCTCGGGGTGCACACTTTGAAAGGGAAATACCTTGAAACATTAACATTCTGCTCGCGTCGCTAGCGGCGTCGAAACCGAAGTCTGGTGGCTGACAGCCGTGCACGACACAGCTGTCAGTCGCCAGCAAGGTTAATGGGTTTGGGCGCCGTTAGCGACCAGCAGTGTTGGATGGTTGATGGTTTTCCTTGTGAAACTAAGGAAAGCTAAACTACTAATCCAAAACTGTTTCAACCAAATTATATGATTAAGAAAAGAATATTATAATGTAGTAGTATTATATAGTTATTTTTTTGTTAAAAAAATAACGGTAAAGTGTGTAAAATTTAAATTTAATCAATATGTTTTATGTTTAAAATTATTTTTAAAAATAAAAATGTAACGATATTAGAATTAAGGACATCTGTTAACAACTAGAACAAAACGACTTTTAAAATAACATTAGCTAGTTGATAAAAGATGTTGAAAAATCAATAAGGGACAATCTTTTATCAATTCTATAAAGTTAATTAGAATTAATGCTGTGTGCCTCGATCGACTAAATTGACTAACTAAACTAAAGTAAGGTTAATTAATGCAATATATGTATAGATGGCATTAGCATAAAAGTCAGTGTATGTGCCTCAACTTTAACTAAACTAAATTAAATGTCAAAATCATTCGAAAAACTACATCCAAAATACATAGACTAACAATTTTTTTTTTACAATTATTAAAGGATAATGATAAACAATAATAATTGTGTAATACACTTTTTGTGTATTTAAATATATTTTTATTAAGATGGATTATAAAAAATAAACGGCAACGGCGAACAAAGTAATTCACAATACAATTTGTATTTTGATTTTTAAGGTAAACCATGTAAATATAATTTACATATAATTTCTTACGTAATATAATATTGTTAAATATTATATGTACGTATTACCAGTTTTGTTGAAATTATATCGCGATACACATTACACAATAGGAATAGCTCTATTTATTTAAAAACAAAATTCATATGACAAATGACAACCAGTTCATTTGGGAACACATTTAACTGATTTAAGAGTACCAGTAATAAACCTTAAAATAAACGAATATTAGTAGGATAATCATAGTCAGACACGAAGATAAATGTTCAAATTTCTTTACATCATAATATACATTTTTGATTCACGCAATGGAAAACTGGAAAATCAACCTCTTAAATGAACACACAAGTATCTTAATTGAAAAAAAATCAGCCACCGAGGAGAGTTGTTCACAAACATACTATATGCTTTGTATTTTTATAACAATTTTAAACGTAATAATTATTTATAAATGTCATGTAAATTGTTCGACAGGGAAAAATGAGATATATTCTTGCGAAAAATAAATGACAACATTAAATGAAGTTTCTCTCGAAACATGTACAAACTTAAATTGCAACTAACTTCCCAACTGAAATGAAAAGTCGACGAAAAGTAACCTCGGAAAGAGACTTTTCAGCTATAACCTGGTGTTCAATAGTGAAAGTTCAATTTATTTTAGTTTAGTCAATATTTAGTGTGTTAAGGCACACAGCATTAGAATATCTCTTATAACTGAAAAGTTAAGATTTCTAAATTTTAAAATAACTTTAGCTAGTGTTAAAAATGCTATTATGTTAATTTTTTCAATTCAATTACATTAAATTATAATATGGTATAATGCTAATTTTTTCAATTCAATTACATTAAATTATATGTTTGAGCATAAAATATGTATTGTGTTTTTAGAATTTATGCTTATCAATTATGCTCATATAAGATGTGGAAAATTATTTGGAAAATTTTCAGGGCCTTATTTAATTAATTTAGTATGGAATATATTGTAGCAATATTGGTATCAAACATTTACATTAAATTATATAGAGCATAAAATATTATGTTTTTATAATTTATGCTTATCCATTATGCTCATATATGATGGGGAAAATTATTTGGAAAATTTTCAGGGCCTTATTTAATTAATTTAGTATGGAATATATTGTAGCAATATTGGTATCAAACATTTACATTAAATTATATGTTTGAGCATAAAATATTATGTTTTTATAATTTATGCTTATCCATTATGATCATATATGATGGGGAAAATTACTTGGAAAATTTTCAGGGCCTCATTTAATTAATTTAGTATGGAATATATTGTAGCAATATTGGTATCAAACATTTACATTAAATTATATGTTTGAGCATAAAATATTATGTTTTTATAATTTAAAATGTAATGTTGTACCAATATTGGTATCAAACATTTACATTAAATTATTGGTTTGAGTATAAAATGATATGTTTTTATGATTTATGCATATCAATTATGCTCACGTATGATGGGGAAAATTATTTTGGATATCATTCAGGGCCTTTTTTAATAAATTTAGTAAGGGTAATGTTGTACCAATATTGGTATCAAACATTTACATTAAATTATTGGTTTGAGTATAAAATGATATGTTTTTATGATTTATGCATATCAATTATGCTCACGTATGATGGGGAAAATTATTTTGGATATCATTCAGGGTCTTTTTTAATAAATTTAGTAAGGGTAATGTTGTACCAATATTGGTATCAAACATTTACATTAAATTATTGGTTTGAGTATAAAATGATATGTTTTTATGATTTATGCATATCAATTATGCTCACGTATGATGGGGAAAATTATTTTGGATATCATTCAGGGTCTTTTTTAATAAATTTAGTAAGGGTAATGTTGTACCAATATTGGTATCAAACATTTACATTAAATTATTGGTTTGAGTATAAAATGATATGTTTTTATGATTTATGCATATCAATTATGCTCACGTATGATGGGGAAAATTATTTTGGATATCATTCAGGGTCTTTTTTAATAAATTTAGTAAGGGTAATGTTGTACCAATATTGGTATCAAACATTTACATTAAATTATTGGTTTGAGTATAAAATGATATGTTTTTATGATTTATGCATATCAATTATGCTCACGTATGATGGGGAAAATTATTTTGGATATCATTCAGGGTCTTTTTTAATAAATTTAGTAAGGGTAATTTTGTACCAATATTGGTATCAAACATTTACATTAAATTATTGGTTTGAGTATAAAATGATATGTTTTTATGATTTATGCATATCAATTATGCTCACGTATGATGGGGAAAATTATTTTGGATATCATTCAGGGTCTTTTTTAATAAATTTAGTAAGGGTAATGTTGTACCAATATTGGTATCAAACATTTACATTAAATTATTGGTTTGAGTATAAAATGATATGTTTTTATGATTTATGCATATCAATTATGCTCACGTATGATGGGGAAAATTATTTTGGATATCATTCAGGGTCTTTTTTAATAAATTTAGTAAGGGTAATGTTGTACCAATATTGGTATCAAACATTTACATTAAATTATTGGTTTGAGTATAAAATGATATGTTTTTATGATTTATGCATATCAATTATGCTCACGTATGATGGGGAAAATTATTTTGGATATCATTCAGGGTCTTTTTTAATAAATTTAGTAAGGGTAATGTTGTACCAATATTGGTATCAAACATTTACATTAAATTATTGGTTTGAGTATAAAATGATATGTTTTTATGATTTATGCATATCAATTATGCTCACGTATGATGGGGAAAATTATTTTGGATATCATTCAGGGTCTTTTTTAATAAATTTAGTAAGGGTAATTTTGTACCAATATTGGTATCAAACATTTACATTAAATTATTGGTTTGAGTATAAAATGATATGTTTTTATGATTTATGCATATCAATTATGCTCACGTATGATGGGGAAAATTATTTTGGATATCATTCAGGGTCTTTTTTAATAAATTTAGTAAGGGTAATTTTGTACCAATATTGGTATCAAACATTTACATTAAATTATTGGTTTGAGTATAAAATGATATGTTTTTATGATTTATGCATATCAATTATGCTCACGTATGATGGGGAAAATTATTTTGGATATCATTCAGGGTCTTTTTTAATAAATTTAGTAAGGGTAATTTTGTACCAATATTGGTATCAAACATTTACATTAAATTATTGGTTTGAGTATAAAATGATATGTTTTTATGATTTATGCATATCAATTATGCTCACGTATGATGGGGAAAATTATTTTGGATATCATTCAGGGTCTTTTTTAATAAATTTAGTAAGGGTAATTTTGTACCAATATTGGTATCAAACATTTACATTAAATTATTGGTTTGAGTATAAAATGATATGTTTTTATGATTTATGCATATCAATTATGCTCACGTATGATGGGGAAAATTATTTTGGATATCATTCAGGGTCTTTTTTAATAAATTTAGTAAGGGTAATGTTGTACCAATATTGGTATCAAACATTTACATTAAATTATTGGTTTGAGTATAAAATGATATGTTTTTATGATTTATGCATATCAATTATGCTCACGTATGATGGGGAAAATTATTTTGGATATCATTCAGGGTCTTTTTTAATAAATTTAGTAAGGGTAATTTTGTACCAATATTGGTATCAAACATTTACATTAAATTATTGGTTTGAGTATAAAATGATATGTTTTTATGATTTATGCATATCAATTATGCTCACGTATGATGGGGAAAATTATTTTGGATATCATTCAGGGTCTTTTTTAATAAATTTAGTAAGGGTAATTTTGTACCAATATTGGTATCAAACATTTACATTAAATTATTGGTTTGAGTATAAAATGATATGTTTTTATGATTTATGCATATCAATTATGCTCACGTATGATGGGGAAAATTATTTTGGATATCATTCAGGGTCTTTTTTAATAAATTTAGTAAGGGTAATTTTGTACCAATATTGGTATCAAACATTTACATTAAATTATTGGTTTGAGTATAAAATGATATGTTTTTATGATTTATGCATATCAATTATGCTCACGTATGATGGGGAAAATTATTTTGGATATCATTCAGGGTCTTTTTTAATAAATTTAGTAAGGGTAATGTTGTACCAATATTGGTATCAAACATTTACATTAAATTATTGGTTTGAGTATAAAATGATATGTTTTTATGATTTATGCATATCAATTATGCTCACGTATGATGGGGAAAATTATTTTGGATATCATTCAGGGTCTTTTTTAATAAATTTAGTAAGGGTAATGTTGTACCAATATTGGTATCAAACATTTACATTAAATTATTGGTTTGAGTATAAAATGATATGTTTTTATGATTTATGCATATCAATTATGCTCACGTATGATGGGGAAAATTATTTTGGATATCATTCAGGGTCTTTTTTAATAAATTTAGTAAGGGTAATTTTGTACCAATATTGGTATCAAACATTTACATTAAATTATTGGTTTGAGTATAAAATGATATGTTTTTATGATTTATGCATATCAATTATGCTCACGTATGATGGGGAAAATTATTTTGGATATCATTCAGGGTCTTTTTTAATAAATTTAGTAAGGGTAATTTTGTACCAATATTGGTATCAAACATTTACATTAAATTATTGGTTTGAGTATAAAATGATATGTTTTTATGATTTATGCATATCAATTATGCTCACGTATGATGGGGAAAATTATTTTGGATATCATTCAGGGTCTTTTTTAATAAATTTAGTAAGGGTAATGTTGTACCAATATTGGTATCAAACATTTACATTAAATTATTGGTTTGAGTATAAAATGATATGTTTTTATGATTTATGCATATCAATTATGCTCACGTATGATGGGGAAAATTATTTTGGATATCATTCAGGGTCTTTTTTAATAAATTTAGTAAGGGTAATGTTGTACCAATATTGGTATCAAACATTTACATTAAATTATTGGTTTGAGTATAAAATGATATGTTTTTATGATTTATGCATATCAATTATGCTCACGTATGATGGGGAAAATTATTTTGGATATCATTCAGGGTCTTTTTTAATAAATTTAGTAAGGGTAATTTTGTACCAATATTGGTATCAAACATTTACATTAAATTATTGGTTTGAGTATAAAATGATATGTTTTTATGATTTATGCATATCAATTATGCTCACGTATGATGGGGAAAATTATTTTGGATATCATTCAGGGTCTTTTTTAATAAATTTAGTAAGGGTAATGTTGTACCAATATTGGTATCAAACATTTACATTAAATTATTGGTTTGAGTATAAAATGATATGTTTTTATGATTTATGCATATCAATTATGCTCACGTATGATGGGGAAAATTATTTTGGATATCATTCAGGGTCTTTTTTAATAAATTTAGTAAGGGTAATTTTGTACCAATATTGGTATCAAACATTTACATTAAATTATTGGTTTGAGTATAAAATGATATGTTTTTATGATTTATGCATATCAATTATGCTCACGTATGATGGGGAAAATTATTTTGGATATCATTCAGGGTCTTTTTTAATAAATTTAGTAAGGGTAATGTTGTACCAATATTGGTATCAAACATTTACATTAAATTATTGGTTTGAGTATAAAATGATATGTTTTTATGATTTATGCATATCAATTATGCTCACGTATGATGGGGAAAATTATTTTGGATATCATTCAGGGTCTTTTTTAATAAATTTAGTAAGGGTAATTTTGTACCAATATTGGTATCAAACATTTACATTAAATTATTGGTTTGAGTATAAAATGATATGTTTTTATGATTTATGCATATCAATTATGCTCACGTATGATGGGGAAAATTATTTTGGATATCATTCAGGGTCTTTTTTAATAAATTTAGTAAGGGTAATTTTGTACCAATATTGGTATCAAACATTTACATTAAATTATTGGTTTGAGTATAAAATGATATGTTTTTATGATTTATGCATATCAATTATGCTCACGTATGATGGGGAAAATTATTTTGGATATCATTCAGGGTCTTTTTTAATAAATTTAGTAAGGGTAATTTTGTACCAATATTGGTATCAAACATTTACATTAAATTATTGGTTTGAGTATAAAATGATATGTTTTTATGATTTATGCATATCAATTATGCTCACGTATGATGGGGAAAATTATTTTGGATATCATTCAGGGTCTTTTTTAATAAATTTAGTAAGGGTAATGTTGTACCAATATTGGTATCAAACATTTACATTAAATTATTGGTTTGAGTATAAAATGATATGTTTTTATGATTTATGCATATCAATTATGCTCACGTATGATGGGGAAAATTATTTTGGATATCATTCAGGGTCTTTTTTAATAAATTTAGTAAGGGTAATTTTGTACCAATATTGGTATCAAACATTTACATTAAATTATTGGTTTGAGTATAAAATGATATGTTTTTATGATTTATGCATATCAATTATGCTCACGTATGCATGGGGAAAATTATTTGGATATCATTCAGGGTCTTTTTTAATAAATTTAGTAAGGGTAATTTTGTACCAATATTGGTATCAAACATTTACATTAAATTATTGGTTTGAGTATAAAATGATATGTTTTTATGATTTATGCATATCAATTATGCTCACGTATGATGGGGAAAATTATTTTGGATATCATTCAGGGTCTTTTTTAATAAATTTAGTAAGGGTAATGTTGTACCAATATTGGTATCAAACATTTACATTAATTATTGGTTTGAGTATAAAATGATATGTTTTTATGATTTATGCATATCAATTATGCTCACGTATGATGGGGAAAATTATTTTGGATATCATTCAGGGTCTTTTTTAATAAATTTAGTAAGGGTAATTTTGTACCAATATTGGTATCAAACATTTACATTAAATTATTGGTTTGAGTATAAAATGATATGTTTTTATGATTTATGCATATCAATTATGCTCACGTATGATGGGGAAAATTATTTTGGATATCATTCAGGGTCTTTTTTAATAAATTTAGTAAGGGTAATTTTGTACCAATATTGGTATCAAACATTTACATTAAATTATTGGTTTGAGTATAAAATGATATGTTTTTATGATTTATGCATATCAATTATGCTCACGTATGATGGGGAAAATTATTTTGGATATCATTCAGGGTCTTTTTTAATAAATTTAGTAAGGGTAATTTTGTACCAATATTGGTATCAAACATTTACATTAAATTATTGGTTTGAGTATAAAATGATATGTTTTTATGATTTATGCATATCAATTATGCTCACGTATGATGGGGAAAATTATTTTGGATATCATTCAGGGTCTTTTTTAATAAATTTAGTAAGGGTAATGTTGTACCAATATTGGTATCAAACATTTACATTAAATTATTGGTTTGAGTATAAAATGATATGTTTTTATGATTTATGCATATCAATTATGCTCACGTATGATGGGGAAAATTATTTTGGATATCATTCAGGGTCTTTTTTAATAAATTTAGTAAGGGTAATGTTGTACCAATATTGGTATCAAACATTTACATTAAATTATTGGTTTGAGTATAAAATGATATGTTTTTATGATTTATGCATATCAATTATGCTCACGTATGATGGGGAAAATTATTTTGGATATCATTCAGGGTCTTTTTTAATAAATTTAGTAAGGGTAATTTTGTACCAATATTGGTATCAAACATTTACATTAAATTATTGGTTTGAGTATAAAATGATATGTTTTTATGATTTATGCATATCAATTATGCTCACGTATGATGGGGAAAATTATTTTGGATATCATTCAGGGTCTTTTTTAATAAATTTAGTAAGGGTAATGTTGTACCAATATTGGTATCAAACATTTACATTAAATTATTGGTTTGAGTATAAAATGATATGTTTTTATGATTTATGCATATCAATTATGCTCACGTATGATGGGGAAAATTATTTTGGATATCATTCAGGGTCTTTTTTAATAAATTTAGTAAGGGTAATGTTGTACCAATATTGGTATCAAACATTTACATTAAATTATTGGTTTGAGTATAAAATGATATGTTTTTATGATTTATGCATATCAATTATGCTCACGTATGATGGGGAAAATTATTTTGGATATCATTCAGGGTCTTTTTTAATAAATTTAGTAAGGGTAATTTTGTACCAATATTGGTATCAAACATTTACATTAAATTATTGGTTTGAGTATAAAATGATATGTTTTTATGATTTATGCATATCAATTATGCTCACGTATGATGGGGAAAATTATTTTGGATATCATTCAGGGTCTTTTTTAATAAATTTAGTAAGGGTAATGTTGTACCAATATTGGTATCAAACATTTACATTAAATTATTGGTTTGAGTATAAAATGATATGTTTTTATGATTTATGCATATCAATTATGCTCACGTATGATGGGGAAAATTATTTTGGATATCATTCAGGGTCTTTTTTAATAAATTTAGTAAGGGTAATTTTGTACCAATATTGGTATCAAACATTTACATTAAATTATTGGTTTGAGTATAAAATGATATGTTTTTATGATTTATGCATATCAATTATGCTCACGTATGATGGGGAAAATTATTTTGGATATCATTCAGGGTCTTTTTTAATAAATTTAGTAAGGGTAATGTTGTACCAATATTGGTATCAAACATTTACATTAAATTATTGGTTTGAGTATAAAATGATATGTTTTTATGATTTATGCATATCAATTATGCTCACGTATGATGGGGAAAATTATTTTGGATATCATTCAGGGTCTTTTTTAATAAATTTAGTAAGGGTAATTTTGTACCAATATTGGTATCAAACATTTACATTAAATTATTGGTTTTGAGTATAAAATGATATGTTTTTATGATTTATGCATATCAATTATGCTCACGTATGATGGGGAAAATTATTTTGGATATCATTCAGGGTCTTTTTTAATAAATTTAGTAAGGGTAATTTTGTACCAATATTGGTATCAAACATTTACATTAAATTATTGGTTTGAGTATAAAATGATATGTTTTTATGATTTATGCATATCAATTATGCTCACGTATGATGGGGAAAATTATTTTGGATATCATTCAGGGTCTTTTTTAATAAATTTAGTAAGGGTAATTTTGTACCAATATTGGTATCAAACATTTACATTAAATTATTGGTTTGAGTATAAAATGATATGTTTTTATGATTTATGCATATCAATTATGCTCACGTATGATGGGGAAAATTATTTTGGATATCATTCAGGGTCTTTTTTAATAAATTTAGTAAGGGTAATTTTGTACCAATATTGGTATCAAACATTTACATTAAATTATTGGTTTGAGTATAAAATGATATGTTTTTATGATTTATGCATATCAATTATGCTCACGTATGATGGGGAAAATTATTTTGGATATCATTCAGGGTCTTTTTTAATAAATTTAGTAAGGGTAATGTT
>OX596380.1:240485762-240654870 GCA_951394425.1 Tipula unca | reverse complement strand
ATGGCCAAGAAGACGCATGTAGTGAAGGATCATGACCACAACCATCGGTAATATAGATCATAGTATCACGATCATCATCACCTGTAGGTGGGGCCCTCATGTCACATCTACGAAAAGAAGCATTTCTTTAAAAATGACTAGAGGAGACTACTCTAATAAATGCAGACTGCAACTGTCAGCTTTATTTGTTTTGTTTCATAATTTTATTCGTCGAGATAGAAAATTAGAAGGTATTAGAAAGTATATTTGAATAATTATTTATTATTTCTTTATAATGTTTCAATAAAATACATCCATTTAATTTTTTCCATTTTTTTGTGTCGAAGGTGATGGATAAGGGGTTTGAAGAATATTTGAGCATGAAAATTCTACTCCCAAACGATTCCCAATTTCTTATATTTTTTAATTATGAGTAACAATTAATTTTTATTAATTAATCTTGATGGTTGTAATGTTTGAACTCGAATTTAATTTGTTTTTGTGGTTTGTGATAAATATGAGATGATGTTTCATACATAATTAACCAAAATATTAATACATATGAATTAAAGAAGTTCTTAAATTAATTTGAGAGTTTGTTTTTATCGAAGTTAGTGACGCAATACACATCTCGAACTCGGAACTAGCATATCTGCAGATTTCAACGTAATGGTAATTGGCATAGCTTGATAATTGGTCTGCAAATTTTTCCTTGGCTGGGATGGATTTCCGCGAAACGAACAAGTCCATTACTTCCAAAAACGCTTGTACAATTTTTCCCATTTTGCATTAGTTTAATAGAGTATTTTCTTCCTCACAAGAACCACAATTGACTTGCGATATTCTTGGTGGCAATCTACCAACGGTTCCAAAATAATTGAGTTATTCCCTGTATGAAATTCCAGTGTGACAATCTGATATACGTCAGAAGTGGGATTCTGCAATACACAATGGTGTGGATGAACATTAACTCTTGCACATCTCGACAGCCAAGAGAAGAGTTGGAGCGCCGGGAATTGCTAACGAATGGCAATAAGACCGATATATAGGCTTCAATATGCGATTAAGCATGGCCAAGAAGACGCATGTAGTGAAGGATCATGACCACAACCATCGGTAATATAGATCATAGTATCACGATCATCATCACCTGTAGGTGGGGCCCTCATGTCACATCTACGAAAAGAAGCATTTCTTTAAAAATGACTAGAGGAGACTACTCTAATAAATGCAGACTGCAACTGTCAGCTTTATTTGTTTTGTTTCATAATTTTATTCGTCGAGATAGAAAATTAGAAGGTATTAGAAAGTATATTTGAATAATTATTTATTATTTCTTTATAATGTTTCAATAAAATACATCCATTTAATTTTTTCCATTTTTTTGTGTCGAAGGTGATGGATAAGGGGTTTGAAGAATATTTGAGCATGAAAATTCTACTCCCAAACGATTCCCAATTTCTTATATTTTTTAATTATGAGTAACAATTAATTTTTATTAATTAATCTTGATGGTTGTAATGTTTGAACTCGAATTTAATTTGTTTTTGTGGTTTGTGATAAATATGAGATGATGTTTCATACATAATTAACCAAAATATTAATACATATGAATTAAAGAAGTTCTTAAATTAATTTGAGAGTTTGTTTTTATCGAAGTTAGTGACGCAATACACATCTCGAACTCGGAACTAGCATATCTGCAGATTTCAACGTAATGGTAATTGGCATAGCTTGATAATTGGTCTGCAAATTTTTCCTTGGCTGGGATGGATTTCCGCGAAACGAACAAGTCCATTACTTCCAAAAACGCTTGTACAATTTTTCCCATTTTGCATTAGTTTAATAGAGTATTTTCTTCCTCACAAGAACCACAATTGACTTGCGATATTCTTGGTGGCAATCTACCAACGGTTCCAAAATAATTGAGTTATTCCCTGTATGAAATTCCAGTGTGACAATCTGATATACGTCAGAAGTGGGATTCTGCAATACACAATGGTGTGGATGAACATTAACTCTTGCACATCTCGACAGCCAAGAGAAGAGTTGGAGCGCCGGGAATTGCTAACGAATGGCAATAAGACCGATATATAGGCTTCAATATGCGATTAAGCATGGCCAAGAAGACGCATGTAGTGAAGGATCATGACCACAACCATCGGTAATATAGATCATAGTATCACGATCATCATCACCTGTAGGTGGGGCCCTCATGTCACATCTACCCTCAACGGAGGATTCGGCAGCTTTATCCAACAAGAACGATGGGCTAAACCAAAACGGAGCCAGTTATGAAAGAAGGACACGCGGAAATAGTATTGGGTACTACTGCACAACCGGAAGAACAGACAAACATTGGAGCTGTTCTTAAGGCCCTTCTATTGCAAGTGAACCAACAATTTGATAAGCAGACGCAACAATCGAGCCAACAATTTGATCAGCAGAATGTGAAATTTGGTCAGCTTAATTCTGAAATGAAACGGCAGACACAACAATCGAGCCAACAATGTGATCAGTTAACCTCTGAAATGAAACAGCCGAATGTTAAGTTGTATCAGCAAATGCAACAATAAAAAAAAAACTGGAGGAGTGGGAGGCAGAAATGACAAACAGGATAAAACAATTGAAGGGCAGGATAAAGGCGGTTTAACTAGTCGGGAAAATGCTCCCTCGCACCACAACAATACAATCCGACACGAAGCAGCACAACCACATCCTTAGAACCGCCTACTGGAGGCCATAAAGGGTTTTTGAAACCGCTATCGTTTGATGACGAAATTCCTATCGAGAACTACAAGTTCCAATTTCAAGCAGCTGTGCACCCTAACGGATGGGATGCAGAGGAAAGACTGAATGCCTTAATCTTAGCATTAAAAGGCAAGGCAGCTGATGCGCTACAGACAGTAACTGCATCAGAGCGGAGCAGCGAAAGGATTATGAAGGAATTAGACTTGAGGTACGGACAGAGCCATGTCCAAGAATTATAGAACGTCATCGTTGTCCTCATCAAAATCATTATCATCGTATAGTAGATCAAGCGGATTACCGAAAACTCAGTCTTCCAGTAGTCTATCAACATTAACATCATTTAATTAGAGTGATTCTAAACTAAAAGATAAACTGGGGAAGTCATCGAAAATATTTTCGAGTGGTGATCCCATTGTAACGGATCCAGTTGATTCGTTACATTTATTTTTTTTTACTATCGCACTGTATTTTGCTTGCCTCGTTTTTTTCTTTTTTTTCTACGGTATAAGTGACAGAATAATTTTGGCGGGAGATGGCCGGTTGGAACGAAAAAAAAAAATAATAATAATAATAACAAGAAAACAACATAAAACATTCTGGATGATTCATCATAAAAAAAAATTGAAAAGAATAAAAAAATACAAGAGATCGATGGCAAGTCAGTCATAGTCTAGTGCAGATTCTGCTTGTGTGATCATATATAATAATAATCATAAATTATATTTCCATAAATAATAATAATAATGAATTATATATTCAAATAACTTAATAGTATAATTTTAAATAAAGTTTTGTTGAGATAGTGTGAATTATTACTTTATTAGTAATAAATAAAAAAAAAAATAAAAAAAATTAGTTATATAAGTGAACTAATATTAAAAATTAAAAACTGTGTAATTATAATAAATAAATTTGTAAATCTATCTACTTATTTTTTTTATTATTAAATAAATAAATTGAACATTAAGTGGTGTGATACCATTCTGTTTTCTGTCCCATTTTTTTTTGGGAATACAAAAGTATCAATTCATTGGTGGTCAATAAGAAATTCACTATAAATTAAATGTTCTTGATTTTGCTAATTAGTGTTTTTTTTTCACAAAAAGTGACAAATTGAAAAAAACCGTATGATAACATTTGCTTCTGTATTGATGAACGTTCATCATTAAGGTAATCATCAAATATACATACAGTGAGAAAAAAAAACATAATATAAAATTAAAGAAAATTAGTGAAAGAAGAAAACTGTTAACTAATCAAAATTCCCGGTATTCACTAGCGGGTATTGAATACTGGTGGTGATAAATTGAACCCCGCACAACGTGGGACCCAAGGTTCGTTAACGGTGTGGCGAACCACCTGAAGCAAACACCCGTACAACGAGGGAGGGCATGTAAGTACACACCAATAATTTTTAGACTAAACATTTTTTTTTATTATTATTTTTCTCAAACCTTACTACTATGTTAGTTAATTAAGTCACCTGCTAGGGATGATGAGTGGAGACAAATCGCCGATGACAAAAAAAAAAAAAACACAGTGAATGCATGAACCAAAGGAGGCCTAAACCAAAACACCTACCCCATCGCCGTGAGTTCTTAGCCGGGCTCATGCTGTGCTTAGGTCCTCCTTGGTTTAGATATTATTTTTTTTTGTAAACGGACTTTTGGTCCGTTACAAAATGGCGCCCAATCACTACGGTACACAATTATATGCTTTTTTTTACGTGATTTTATTTCTAATGCAATGTTAAGTTTTTTTTTCGAGTTTATGGTCCTACCTCTATGATAGCGTTACTTTATTCGACCAAGGAGTCTTTGATTAGGTGTACGTTAGTATCTTTAGGTAGGAGTATGATTTCAATTTTTTTTATATATCAATCTTCTTGCTGCTTCATGCGCGTCCTATCTCTCTTTACAGAGATTCTGATTAAGGATGTTAGTTCAATAGTGGCAGTAAGACTATTGGTTTCTGTTCTGTTCAGGTAAGCGTATTCAAATCATATCATACGTCTCGCGTGACATCCTCGCTAAGGTGAGTTTGAATAGTTATGTCAGGTGACCTCTGATATGGTTCGACATGTGGTTGGGACTTGTTGGTAATAACGGTTCAAGGTTGACTTCCGTTGTCATTTTATAGGTATGCACGATCGCAAGGCTATTCTCCTGTCGGGATATTTAGACTGCCTTGTTAGATAATCGTGTATACCTCCGTTGAAAGATTTACGCATGTGATTTAATCAAGTTTCATTTCGTAGCCACCACGTTTTCCTCTAAGATTACTAATTGAATTGAATGAAGAAAAGCTTAAGTATTGTAATTATTGCATCGGCGGTCTTGGCTCTACTCATCACCCCCGCATTTCATTATTTTTTTTATATAAGATTATTTAAGACTATATAATTATATAAATTTTTTTTTATAAATTAATTTAAGTTTTCTCAATTAAATATAAATTCAGTAGAATTTGTATAATTTAGTTTTTACTACTTGTTAATAGTTGTTGGATTGATTATAGTTGTACCTATACTTAAGAATTTTGTAAATCTTATAGCTAAATACTAGAACTACATTCAGACAAGCTATTTATCGGGCTTGTATTTATTATTATTTTCAATTTCGGTGCGGGTATTTTCTTTAACTTTTCGGTTTTTTTGGTTATTATTGAATTTTTTTTTCTTATTGGTTTTTTTTTCTCATTAGACGTTAATTATTTATTAATTTTAAATTTATATTGAATTTTCTCGT
Organism: Tipula unca; assembly: GCA_951394425.1. Classification (NCBI taxonomy): domain Eukaryota; kingdom Metazoa; phylum Arthropoda; class Insecta; order Diptera; family Tipulidae; genus Tipula; species Tipula unca. Next base: position 240,649,393 of record OX596380.1, on the reverse strand, counting down.
TGGTATACATACATATTTTTATACTCGCGTTATAGTATTTTTTTTTATTCTCTAAATCACTTATTACGGAAAAAAAAAAAACATGGATTTAAATTTGCTGACTAATGATGAATTTTTAGTCGAGTGCGAGGTGCGCAATTTTCATGGCACCGCATTAGAATCATACAAATTATTAAAGGCTCAGTTGGAGGAAGAAATAACCACCCCGGTATTGATTCCTACGCGAGCGCATCAAGCGGCACGGAAGAATCCGAAGCGCGAAGTAGAAAAGTGCTCCACGAAATTGAGTTCCCTGAAAACTTTAATCCAACAACTGGACAATGAACCAGACGTGGATGTCTTCCGGCGCCTCCATTCGAGACTCTTACACGTAGAAGGGCGACTTCAGCGCATCTCTCGCTCTCGAGCTACTAAAGAGTTGCTACCAGTTGTAATGCAAGTTTTACATACACTAAAGACTTCTTTAGAAAAATGGTCGCAAGGTGAATTCAAGGATGCCGATACCTCAGAACTCAATCGTACACTGAATAACCTAGAAATCGGAGAAGCGAACAGTAACGATTCAGATTCCAGCCCGGAATCCGAAATTAGTACCAAAGAGGCTCCGACTATTCGACCTTCAACCAGCAAAGCACTACCGGCGATAGACGAATCGGTTTCTGTACCTACCTCCAGCAAGCTAACCAACCAATTATCGAATCCTTCTATCAAATCCTTACCCGTGGTGATAGAGGAAAGACTCGCGTCACTAGGAAATCCGATAGTCTCATCACAACCATCATCCACATATTTGCCAATTCCGTCTTCAGCTGCCAATAACATATCATCTGTCCCTAATCTATGTCACGGTCATGAACACCGAGAAATTCAGCACAACCCAACTTCGGCTGCAGTAAATGGCAATCGTTGGTCCCAAATGCCAATTCAAAATTTTAATGATTCCATTGGTCAAAACTCACAGATTAGAAACCCACTCAGGTGGAACATTAGTTTCGAGGGTTCACCCAACGAAAAACTTGACATTGAAAGATTTTTATATAGAGTTGAGCGTACAGCGGTACGATATCAGGTGTCACTAGTTAGCCTGGTCGAAGAATTGGGTTCGTTACTTAAAGGAGAAGCTCTTGACTGGTATTGGTTGTTTTTAGAAAGTCATGGATTAGTATCATGGGTACAACTGCGAAGCGCACTGGTTCAGCGATTTAAGCGACACTTAACAGGTGACGATATCTTGCAGGAATTGGACAGTCGCAAGCAGCGATTTCCAAAAGAATCATTCTATGATTTTTACAGCGCACTACTTAAAATAGCCATGCAGTCTCCTACACAAATTCCCGAAGAGGAATTATTACGCTATGCGAAAAAGAATATGAGGCCTGGACTCCAATTTCATCTCCAAATGTCTGATAAAAAAATTAATTCCATTGAGCAACTGGCAGCAGTCTGTGTTAGTTGGGAACAGACATGGGTACGAAATGGTTATTGCCCAGAAAACTACTTACAACAACCACGAAAAACTATTCACGAATTAATAGAGGTTGGCCCTTTAAACGAGAGTGAACATAATCTCGAAGCATTTGTTCGGAAAGACTATCGGCCCTCCCAACCGTCTATTAATGCTTCAGAACCTAGCAAAACTATGGCGTCCACCAGTGTTTCTGCGGGGAAGAATACTGTAACACCCAAGGCACTAATGATATGCTGGAACTGTCGTGATATGGGACACAGCTATCAGGATTGCCCTTTGCCGCCTACCCACATTTTCTGTTATGGGTGTGGGAAAGAACAAATAATCAAACCAAACTGCGGTAAATGCAACCCTCATAAATCGGAAAACCCATCTCTGGGAATGCCCCCCACCGGGAGAGTGCATTTCCAGCAAACCAATCCTCCCAGACAGTATTTCACGCATCCTGGTGCCCAACATCAACCAAACTATCGCTCATAAATACCAATACATCCACTTTACAAGCTTGTAAAACTAAATTTCCCTATACCTCTCGAACATCTCGGTATTGGCGCAATAGACGAATAATGAAAACTAAATGTATAGAAGCTGTGTTGAGCGAGAAAGAAGACGGAAGACCATATGCGGAAGTGTGCGTGGGAGAACGAAAAATGCGCGGTCTATTAGACAGTGGGGCAAATATTAGCGTTTTAGGAGCTGGTGGTCAAGAGATAGTAGATTCCTTGAATTATAAATTTCATCATTTACCTACTCATGTAATTACAGCTAGTGGCCACAAATCTTCTATTCTTGGCTACCTTGATATCCCCATCACTTATACCGATCGAACCAAGATTATCCGTCTGTATTTTGCTCCTGATCTTCAACAATCTTTATACCTAGGTATGGATTTTTGGAGAAAATTCGGTCTAGCACCCGCAGTCATAGAAGAAATTTCTTCTTCGTTGTCCTCCACCACTGAACATATTGAGTCTAATGAACACGAGCTCACAGATGGACAGCGTGCAGAACTATCCAGAACTATAGCATCTTTCCCTTCATCTGAACACTTCGGGCTCGGGTCAACTACGCTGACTAAACATACCATCGACGTCGGGTCCGCCGCTCCAGTGAAGCAGCGTTATTATGCCGTTTCCCCGGTTAAACAGGCTATTATTAATAAAGAAATCGATCGTATGTTATCCCTCGGTGTCATCGAAGAAAGCAACAGTGGATGGTGTTCCCCTATTACAGTTAATATCAAAGAGAATGGGAAAGTACGATTATGTCTGGATGCCCGGAAACTGAACGCGGTCACGATGAAAGACGCGTATCCACTGCCTTTGATCGACGGCTTATTGGGTAGATTAGACCAATCCAGATTCATTTCTAGCTTGGACCTAAAAGATGCCTTTTGGCAAATCCCATTGGACGAAGCCTCTCGGCAATATACCGCTTTCACTGTTCAAGGACGACCGCTGTATCAGTTCCGGGTCATGCCCTTCGGCTTGTGCAACGCGCCACAAAGGATGTGCCGTCTAATGCACAAGGTGATACCATTCTATTTGCAAGATCGCGTTTTCGTCTACTTGGACGATTTATTAATAACGTCGGCTACCATCGAAGAACATTTTGAATTGCTGAGAGAAGTCGCACGTCTTTTGACCAGGGCCAATCTCACTATCAATATATCAAAAAGTAAATTTCTGCTAAAACAGATTAAATATTTGGGATATGTTGTTGGCGATGGCTGTCTGAAAGTTGATCCGGAAAAAGTGTCCGCGATTGGAAACTACCCGGTCCCTCACACCGTTAAACAGATCCGCAGGTTTTTGGGTATCTCAGGTTGGTACCGACGGTTCATAGACAATTACGCATCCATTAGTGCACCAATCACTGATTTGTTAAAAAAGGAATGTGTTTGGAATGAAAAGGCTCAACACGCTTTCGATACACTCAAGAACGCATTAATATCGGCTCCCGTCTTGCGTAATCCCGACTTTACCAAAACTTTCTACGTGCAGTGTGACGCTAGCTCCACAGGGGTTGGCAGTGTACTGTTTCAAAGAGGTCCGGACGAAGAAGAATTCCCCATAGCATATATGTCCAAAAAACTCAACAAAGCGCAACGAAATTACTCAGTTACTGAGTTGGAATGTTATGCCGTAATTTTGATCATTCAAAAATTTCGCGCGTATATCGAGGGATTCCACTTCGTCGTCATAACTGACCACTCAAGTCTCCAGTGGCTAATGTCTCAAAAGGACCTGTCCGGTCGCTTGGCTCGCTGGAGCTTGAAGTTACAAGGTTACGACTTCGAAATTCAACATAGGAAAGGTTCGCAAAACGTGGTACCCGATGCGTTATCAAGATTGGAAGTAGACGAAATTAAACAGTCAGTTGTATCTGCCTCAGAGTTGCCCTTGCATGTCGAACTAAATGCACCAGAATTTTTGAATGATCCAGAATACGTAGCGTTGTTGAATTCGGTTAAATCTTTAAACAATGCCAATTCCAACCTGCGCATCGAGGATCATAAAATTTTGATTTGTCCATCATATGGCCCGAGAGTAGATGATACCGATCTACCAGAGTGGAAGTTAGTTATACCATAGTCCCTTACTGCCTCTTTGATGGAGCAAGCGCACGTTCCCCCACTATCAGCTCACTTTGGGATTGCTAAAACTCTTGAGCGCCTTAAAAGGTATTTTTATTGGACAGGAATGGCTAAAGATGTTAAAAATTATATTTCCAAGTGTACCATCTGTAAAACATTTAAGCCAATTAATTTTATTTCTCGTCCCCCCATGGGAGCACTATCAGAAGTAACACGTCCATTTCAATGGCTTTATCTCGATTTTTTGGGTCCATACCCCCGCACAAAACGAGGCAATGCATTTATATTAATCATCCTAGATAAGTATTCTCGCTTCGTATTTCTTAAAGCATTACGAAATGCAAATGCCGCAAGCCTCGTGGAATTTGTCGAAGGCCAAATTTTCAACCTTTTTTCCGTTCCGGAGACAGTGTTAACTGACAATGGAAACAATTTGTGTCTGGCCAGTTTAAGTCGTTGCTTACCAAATATGGAGTTAAACACCTTAATACGCCAAAATACACACCTCAATCCAACGCATCGGAAAGGGTCAATCGATGTATTCTGTCAGCAATACGAGCATACCTAAAAACCGACCAACGCGAATGGGATCTACATTTACAGGAGATTGGTTGTGCTCTACGCAATGTTCAGCATCCCTCATGCGGATATTCACCACATTATCTTGTGTTTGGGGATCATTGAATTAATCACGGAAGTGACTATCAGCTACGAAGATTATTAACCCAATTCAACGATAGCGAAATATGTATTACTTCAAAACCGGCCCGATTAAACTTGGCCAGAGAAACGGTATTAAAGCATTTAAGAAAGGCCTATGACACCAACAGTAAACAGTATAATCTGCGATCTCGAGTTCGTTCATTTACTCCGGGACAACAAGTGTTTATTAAAAATTTTGTTCAGAGTGATGCTACTCGAAATTTTAACTCGAAATTAGCTCCTCTAGCTATTCCCGCCTTGTTGTCAAAACCTATTGGAAGAGTCTCCTACGAATGCACTGACTTACAAGGTAAAATATTAGGAGTATACCATATAAAAGATATACATCATTCGTCAGGACCTGTTTGATTAGTTCCGATAAACTTATATAGCGATTATGCCCGGCGTATGAGACATCTCAGTGGTGTGGGTCGTCCCCGCGTTTGTAACGGATCCAGTTGATTCGTTACATTTATTTTTTTTTACTATCGCACTGTATTTTGCTTGCCTCGTTTTTTTCTTTTTTTTCTACGGTATAAGTGACAGAATAATTTTGGCGGGAGATGGCCGGTTGGAACGAAAAAAAAAAAAAATAATAATAATAACAAGAAAACAACATAAAACATTCTGGATGATTCATCATAAAAAAAAATTGAAAAGAATAAAAAAATACAAGAGATCGATGGCAAGTCAGTCATAGTCTAGTGCAGATTCTGCTTGTGTGATCATATATAATAATAATCATAAATTATATTTCCATAAATAATAATAATAATGAGTTATATATTCAAATAACTTAATAGTATAATTTTAAATAAAGTTTTGTTGAGATAGTGTGAATTATTACTTTATTAGTAATAAATAAAAAAAAAAATAAAAAAAATTAGTTATATAAGTGAACTAATATTAAAAATTAAAAACTGTGTAATTATAATAAATAAATTTGTAAATCTATCTACTTATTTTTTTATTATTAAATAAATAAATTGAACATTAAGTGGTGTGATACCATTCTGTTTTCTGTCCCATTTTTTTTGGGAATACAAAAGTATCAATTCATTCAATGAATTGATACTTTTGTATTCCCAAAAAAAAATGGGACAGAAAACAGAATGGTATCACACCACTTAATGTTCAATTTATTTATTTAATAATAAAAAAAATAAGTAGATAGATTTACAAATTTATTTATTATAATTACACAGTTTTTAATTTTTAATATTAGTTCACTTATATAACTAATTTTTTTTATTTTTTTTTTTATTGAATTCAATGGTGGTCAATAAGAAATTCACTATAAATTAAATGTTCTTGATTTTGCTAATTAGTGTTTTTTTTTTCACAAAAAGTGATAAATTGAAAAAAACCGTATGATAACATTTGCTTTTGTATTGATGAACGTTCATCATTAAGGTAATCATCAAATATACATACAGTGAGTGCAGTGAGAAAAAAAAACATAATATAAAATTAAAGAAAATTAGTGAAAGAAGAAAACTGTTAACTAATCAAAATTCCCGGTATTCACTAGCGGGCATTGAATACTGGTGGTGATAAATTGAACCCCGCACAACGTGGGACCCAAGGTTCGTTAACGGTGTGGCGAACCACCTGAAGCAAACACCCGTACAACGAGGGAGGGCATGTAAGTACACACCAATAATTTTTAGACTAAACATTTTTTTTTATTATTATTTTTCTCAAACCTTACTACTATGTTAGTTAATTAAGTCACCTGCTAGGGATGATGAGTGGAGACAAATCGCCGATGACAAAAAAAAAAAAACACAGTGAATGCATGAACCAAAGGAGGCCTAAACCAAAACACCTACCCCATCGCCGTGAGTTCTTAGCCGGGCTCATGCTGTGCTTAGGTCCTCCTTGGTTTAGATATTATTTTTTTTTGTAAACGGACTTTTGGTCCGTTACACCATCATTACCAAGGTCCGAAAGATCCGAATGATGTCCGAAAATTATTGGGGTTTGCGACGTTTCAAGTATAGTAATATAAATTCATCATTGCCGAATAGTTTGGATTTGAAAAAAGATATGAAGCATACAAATTTAGCTACAAGTACACCGAGTAACGAGAACCATGTGGAAAATGATCCCACTGCGAAAATGTTAGCAGAAATGCTATCCAAAGACATCCCACAAAAATTTCCATTTTCGGTTAATAAAATCCCTTTAGAAGCACAACTAATATGAAAATGAATTCGCTGGCTGTAATTTCTCTATCAAATCAATACAGTGGGGTAGTAATAGGCGATCTATCGACATTTTCAAAAGAATTGCTGGATGGTAAAAAATAGCATGGAATGGATTATACAACCGCAACTTTAAACGAATCTCCAAAACTGAATGCAAATAATATTGGAAATATTACTTCAAAATTAATGCGACCACCGTCTGCAGCCCCGTCACAGAATATACCACTCTCCAAAAAATCACCAATACTTGATGAAGTATATTAGATTTTTCCGCACAATCCACAGCGTCGCAAACCATTACGCCACCATTACTACAAATCCACCAACAACAGCAGTCAGTCGTAGAAGACCTCAAGTTAATGCAACCGACCAATTTGATCCGTAAAAGTACAACTTCACCATTATTTCCATCTTCCACATCGGTATCGGTGCATATTGTTAAATCGCCGGTACCATCACAACTTATGGTAATACAATCGCCACATTCTTCGAATTCACCTTGCTCATATTCTGACTTACATAAGTTTTTTACAAAAATAAATTTAATATAAAATCACAATTATATATCAAAAAACACTTTTTTGAATTCGATGCCGCTAATCAACGCATTAATAAAGCTAGAAATAAAGTTCAATTTGATTGATAAACTGCATGGTAAATCGCATAAAAATTGGTCATCCCTATTTGTATGGTAATTGTTTCATTAGGTTTGAAATGTCTCCGTTAAACACAAAGTTACAAATGTTCAATGCATATGTAACATCGACACTTCTGTACGGATGTGAAACGTGAAAACATACCCAAAGGCCAAACATTATAAGTCGACTCCAGGTATTTGTGAGTAAATGCTTAAGTCGATTAATAAAATGTTTCAGGCCAAATATCACCATAAATGAAGAACTTCTGCGGTAAACCAGACAAACTCAAACAAACATTGCGGCCCAATTATATGAATGCTATAATGGAAATTAAGAAGACCACTAATAACGGAGAAGAAAACGGTGCTAGCTGCAGCGTAATACCTTTGTAAAACATGATAGGAACTAAAAGCAATTGCCTCAAATAGAGTCAGATGGTCTAGTCTAGTAGACTGTGATGCATACATTCGAAAAGAAGCATTTCTTTAAAAATGACCAGAAGAAACTCTACTCTAATAAATGAAGACTGCAACTGTCAGCTTATTTTGTTTTGTTTCATAATTTTATTCGTCGAGATAGATAATAAGAAAGTAGGTATATTTGAATAATTATTGATTATTTCTTTATAATGTTTCAATAAAATACATGCATTTAATGTTGATGGATAAGGGGTTTGATGAATATGCGAGCATGAAAATACTACTCCCAAATGATTCCCAATTTCTTATATTTTTTAATTATGAGTAACAATTAATTTTAATTAATTAATCTTGATGGTTGTAATGTTTGAACTCGAGTCTAATTTGTTTTTGTGGTTTGTGATAAATATGAGATGATATATAATAATTAACCAAAATATCAATACATATAAGTTCTTAAATTAATCTGAGAGTTTGTTTTTATCGAAGTTAGTGACGCAATACACATCTCGAACTCGGAACTAGCATATCTGCAGATTTCAACGAAATGGTAATCGACATAGCTTGATAATTGGTCTGCAAATTTTTTCTTGGCTGCTTGATAAGCAGACGCAACAAATCAAGCCAACAATTTGATCATCAGAATGCGAAATTTGGTCAGCTTAATTCTGAAATGAAACGGCAGGCACAACAATCGAGCAAACAATTTGATCAGTTAACCTCTAAAATAAAACAGCCAAATGTTAAGTTGGATCAGGAAATGCAACAACAAAAAAGAAGCTGGAGGAGTGGGAGGCAGACATGACAAACAGGATAAAACAATTGAAGGGCAGGATAAAGGCGGTTTAACTAGTCGGGAAAATGCTCCCTCGCACCACAACAATACTCCGACACGAAGCAGCACAACCACATCCATAGAACCGCCTACTGGAGGCCATAAAGGGCTTTTGAAACCGATATCGTTTGATGGCGAAATTCCTATCGAGAACTTCAAGTTACTCCAACGGATGGGATGCAGAGGAAGGACTTAATGCCTTAATCTTGGCATTAGGAGGCAAGGCAGCTGATGTGCTACAGACAGTAACTGCATCAGAGAAGAGAAGCGAAAGGATTATAAAGAAATTTGACTTGAGGTACGGACAGTGGCATAGACACTTTTTTGGTCCATAGCCTTACCTTACACTTGAACATTCGTTCAACCTATTCATTCATCCCATTCACACAAGTACAGTATATACCATCTGCGCATTGCATAGCTCCATGCCACCCTGTACAGTGACATGGAAGATGGGTTGGTCCATGAGTTCTACATTCCAACAGAGGGTTGTAGATGTTTTCAATTTAACCACCGATCGTAATCGGGAGATGAAAAATCCCTTTGCATCCCCGCCTCTGTTGGGATTCGAACCCGGTGCCTCCCAATCCAAACGTCGCAGCCTTAACCACTGCGCTATTTGCTCGGTTTGAATAATCTTACAGTCGACGCACTCATTAACGCCATAAGGGGCGACCAGCTGAAGCTTCAGGTAAGGACGACAGCAAAAGGAAAAAGTATGAACGAAGTCTAAGCAGCGGCGTTAGAATACGAAGCAGCTAGAGCCAGCCTAACCTCTGACTCCGTCAAGCTGCGAAAGCTCGATGTATACCGTAGAAGATATTCTATAGTAGAAGATATTCTATAGATAGTGGCGATGATAGAATTAAAGATAAAACGATCAGCACAGGGTTGCATGAACAAGAAGTATTAGAGATCTGGCTCTCAGTATAGATGTTTTAGATGTCAACAACCTGGGTACTATGTCAGAGAATGTAAGCAACCAGCCACCAGGTTTGCGGGGCGAAACCTGGTGAAAGCGAGGAACTTGGGAAGTACTGCAACAGCTTAGTTGTCAATGGCGCATTAGAGAACTAACCGTGGACCTTCTCCTTGGATACCGGAGCTTCAAGGTCGCTTATACATCCTGACATGGTGCCAGTACAGCGTATGGAAAAAGTGGTTCGATACAACCTAGGAACAGCTACTGGAGAGGCTGCAGCAGTGAAAGGAGATTATTCTCTTTTAGTTACCATCGGACGGATGCAGTTTGAACATCGATTCATTGTTAACTCAACCGGCATAACGAATCAATGCATCTTAGGTCTAGATTTCATGGCAAAGCACCAAATCTGGATCTAAAGAACCAAGTATTGAAATGGCGGAATGTGGAGGTCCCCCTGCAAATGGACAACAAAAAGACGGCAGGTTGCAAGTCATCACGGAGGAAAAAGTTAACAAACTAGGGGTTAACAACCTAGGAATAGTCGAGCCAACCAAAATAGTAAGAAATGATCTATTATGTGGGAGAACTCTTGTAAAACTCATGCAAAAAAATACCGTTGAGCGTAATTTCTTAAAAGATAATGTACAAAAATAATACTAATTTGTACAAATGGTTATTCTTATTTTTTACAAAGCATATTTTGTTACTATTATGCTAACTTTTGTAAATTTTATAATATTTTTAGCTTGTTATTTATCAATTATACAGAATACCATGAATTTTCTTTGTAAATTTCCAAAAACTTTTGGTAAATTATTTTATTTAAAAAAAAAATGTAATTTCAACATCTTGTGTTATTAACAAGACTTTTGTAGTAATGATTCGGTGTTTTTTATATTTTACCTATACTTTTGTTCAATATAATAGTTTAACTAGGTAACTCTTACCAAAATTACATTTATTTAATAAAATATTTTGTCAAATCTACCACGCAATTATTTGCAAATTTTAATTAAATATACAACAAAAATTGATAATTTAACAAGAATTTTGTTAATTAAAAAGAGAAAAAGTTAAAGCAACAATTATTTCTGTTAAAATATCAAATTTATGTAAAGTTAATAAATTTTGTTTGTAAGCAGTTTAACAAAAGGAAATTGTATCTTTTACCCTCAATATTTTTTTGAGTGTAATGAAAGTAAGTCCAACAGTAAGCATGGTTAAGAAATTAAAAGTGATTGGCATAGCTGAGGAGGTCAATTTCTTCACAAATTGCGTATCAGAAGAACAACGTAACAAGGCAATACACCCAGCAAGGAAGCGGGTCATTCGCTCATTATGTGATCATCTCACGGGAGCAGAGGCGAAAGCGGCAATAATTATGTTGAGGATTGGCCGACGCCTTCGCCATGAACGATGATGACATGGGGAAAACTGATATAGTGCAACAACATCGGATCTACACAGGAGATGTAACTACAATTAGACAAGCACCAAGAAGATTACCGCTAAGCAAGAATAGGCCGAACTACTGGTCATAAAATGGGTACGATTGAATATACGAGTAGTCTAGCAGTCCGTGGAACTCGTCAGTGGTGATTGTTCAAAGGATCGAACCGATGAGGTTTTGTGTCGACTACCGCAAGCTGAACGACGTGACTAAAAAAGATAACTACTCATTGCCACGTATCGATGACACCTTGGACACGTTATAAGCAGCCTACATCTTCAACACGCTAGATCTCAAGAGGTAAGTAAGTAGCAATTAATGCATGAGGCCGGCAAAGAGAAAACCGCCTTTACTGCAGGAAATGGTTTGTACCGATTTTCAGTAATGTCATTTGGACTATGCAACGCACCTGCCTCTCTTGAGAGATTGATGGATCACGTTCTACAGGATCTTAATTGGAGAACGTGTTTGGTGTATCTGGATGATATCATCGATAGAGTCAAACATTTCCAGATGTACTTGTATATGGACCAGAGTGGCTTCTATGAACGGACCATGCAGCTCTGAAATGGTTAGAAGGACAAGTTGCGTGATCGAAAGATAACAGGTCTTCACGGTCATAACAAAGCATAGGCGAGGATTGTTACATAACGAGGAGGCCTTGTAGTAGTCACAAGTTGAGCATTAATAAAACGTTGGATAAGATAAGATTCCGGCTCTATTGGGGCAATTGCAGAAGAGGTGTGGATAACTCAAAAAGAAAACTCAATCTTCTTCATTATGGTGGATAATTCATTTTCTGGTACGGAAGTCAACGCAGTTACTCATCGTAAGGAATCATTGGTTGAGTTTAAATGAATGTTATTCATTTTAATGTTTTTGTGTAATCTTTTGTCACTATATAACTTATTTTAAATAAAAAACTTTTATTTTTGATTTTATAGTTTAATTCTTCCTTATGGTGACAATTTTTATTTTTGATTTTTTCGGTAAATCGATTTCGACTTGCGTCTTCCTCAGTACCTTGTTAACTATTAAATATTCTTAAAAATTACTGTGCTTATATAGTGTTAGTATTTTATTTTTCTTTGATCAGGTTGTATATTTTGTTTGTCTTTGTGTTTATTTTGTCATTCATAAGTTTGTCGTTGTCTTTGTTTTTATATATTTCAAGTTCTTCTAATCTATTTAGCATCTGTCCTTTTCTAGTTTTATGTAAAAAAAATTTACATAAAACTAGAAAAGGACAGATGCTAAATAGATTAGAAGAACTTGAAATATATAAAAACAAAGACAACGACAAACTTATGAATGACAAAATAAACACAAAGCCAAACAAAATATACAACCTGGGCCCTATTGCACCAACTACTTATCACTTATTGCTTATCAAATTATCATAACTTACTTTTTTTGATAATGATAAGTGATAAGTGTTGCACCAACAGTAACAAAATTTCACTCACTTATCAATTTGAAAACTTATCAAATTTTGATAATGATAAGTGATAAGCGTTGCACATCAGAATGTCTAAAACTTATCAATTGACAAATTATCAAATTTTTATGATAAGTTGTAAAGATCTATATAAAATTGTTCTAAATGTGGTAGTGTTTGAAAATAATGTGCTTTCCGCATATTATATATGTTAAACAATGCTTTTGTATACCTATATGTACCAGTATTGTAATTTGATAACAACAACAATTTAGCATGTATATATAACAATACTTGAAGAGAAACGTTTCTAAATTGAGAGTTGTGATTTCAGTATTTCATATACTTGTATATAAATTTAAAAGAAATAAAATTGAATTTTCTATATTTTTTTATTAACATTAATGAAAATGTAAAATTTAATGTAATTTAAGTAAAGGGCCATACAAATCTTCATGTGTTGATGGGCCTACATGGCCTACATATATATATATATATATATATATATATATATATATATATATATATATATATATATATATATATATATATATATATATATATATATATATATATATATATATATATATATATATATATATATATATATATATATATGTGTATGTATATATATTTATATATGTAAATATAGTTGTTAATATAAGGATATATCATTATGTCTTCATATTTTTATAGTTTGCATATTACTTTAAAAAATCCAATAATAATAAAATTCTTAATTAAAAAAATTAAGTATATTCTGAAGAACATCATTGTTTATTTCCTCATCGCCATTTATTGCTTCGGAAATACTAAAATCATTGTCGTCATAGTCGTCGTCCAGTTCAACATCCATAAAATCATTGCTGCGCATTTTAATTGCAATATTGTGAAGGATGCAGCATACTAACACGATTTTGCCTGCAACAGTTGGTTCCACTCGCAAGTGATTTAAACATGGAAATGTTTCCTTGAGAATTCCTATTAACAAACAAATTGAATTTATCTACATTATACAAAAATTGCAATCATCATATACAAACCAAAACTATTTTCCACTATTCGTCTCGTCCGCTTATGAGCACGATTAAATCTTTGCTCTATTGCATCATCCGGATTTCTTCGCATTGGTGGGATAAGCCAATCTTTAAGAGGGTAAGCACTGTCACCTAAAATCACAGCACCGGAAAACGGACGAAAACCGGACTCAAAATTGCTAAATAGTCTTGTATTTCGCAATACTCTTGAATCATGGACACTACCTGGCCAATTTGAGTTAACTGCATAAAAGCTGCGGTCTGGGCCACACACCATCATTGCATTCAGTGAATGTTTTCCGTGTCGATTCACAAAGTGTTCTTCATTGGCCGTTGGTGCATCTATATTAATAATAATTCCATCGATACAACCAGCTACCTGAGGGAAACCCCCCATCTCAAAAAACTTCGTTGGGATATCCTGGACATTTTCGGGCCAACACACTGTTTCCGCCATCATTTTCTCAATGATGGTATCTGCTACCCGATGAATGACCCTACACACAGTTGATTTATTTATTCCGTGCATATTGGCAACCCCATGATATTGCCCGCCATTTCCTAACCAATGCAGTGTAGTTAGTAGCTGCTGTAGAGGACTCAACGCGTAGTTTCGGTCGCTTCCATGGTGCAAATTTGGTCCTATTTTTAATAGCACGTGCTCAATTTGCTCACGCGACAAACGAAAATTTTCTAGCACTCCGGAGTACAGAGAATAATTTGTTCTGGCTTTCACTACTCGATTTGTTCCTTCATTTGCATCCTCGAACAATCTCTCAAACCGGCGCATTATTTTATAATAATTATTTTTTACTTTAATAATTGTTCACTAAAATTGCTATACACACATTTGATAGTTTTATTATTAATTTTAAAATATAGAAAAACAACTTCTTACCTCTATGATAAATCGAACAGAATGAAATACAAATTACATTGTTAAACACACATTGTTACATGTACTTATTGTCATTATCATTTATAGTCATTTGAATAATAAATAATATTTAAAAAAAACATGTTTGTACTCTTTTAAAATTGAACACAAGTTCTCATCTTAAAATAACAGAAAACAAAAATAACGTTTCTAACAGAATTGTAGCTCTTATCAATTTATTTGATTTGTGAAATTTTTCTTATTGATATTTTGGATAACTTATCATTAAAGTAGTCGATTATTGATAAGTTAAAATTTTTGGTGCAACAGAACTACGAAAAATTTATCGAAAACCTCAAACTTATCACTTATCAAAATATTACTTATCACTTATCATTTCGCGAATTGGTGCAACTTAATTTTGATAAGTGAGTGCTAATCACTTATCATAACTCAATTGAGCTCTTATCAAATTATCACTTATCACTTTTCAAATTCGATTTGGTGCAACAGAAAGTTATCAAAAATTATGATAAGTTGATAAGTAATAAGTGATAAGTAGTTGGTGCAATAGGGCCCTGATCATAGAAAAATAAAATACTAACACTATATAAGCACAGTAATTTTTAAGAATATTTAATAGTTAACAAGGTACTGAGGAAGACGCAAGTCGAAATCGATTTACCGAAAAAATCAAAAATAAAAATTGTCACCATAAGGAAGAATTAAACTATAAAATCAAAAATAAAAGTTTTTTATTTAAAATAAATCATTGGTTGATCCACCAACTGGTAAGTCAATTGGTATACTACGTATTGAGCGTGTAAGACTGTCAAGACGGATATGCCCTATTTTTCGGTGTAAAATATTATTTAGTGGTGATTCGAAATACGGCATACCAAAACTAAATCCAATACTTGGAACCAATTAACTCGTGCGTTGAAGAAAGAATTTGTACCTTTTGACCATGATTATTGGTTGTTGCGAGAAATCGATCAGATTAGAAAAGCTTCCGATTGCTGGGGTAACCTCTGTTGATCAACTTTCGTTGTATTGTAAGCGGATAGAAGACTTGAGGTATAATTTATGATGTACGGGGATGGATGTCTCATAATATTTAGATAGAATCATCCGCAGCGAAAAGACCTGATCGGTGACTGATCGATTCGGACGAAATCCTCCTTGATAGTCACCAACCAAGCCCTTCGCTAGAGGAGTGATTCTATCCAATACAATGTACGACAGTAACTTTTATGCTGTGCAAAGGAGAGCTCTACCGCAATAATTCTCACACTTCAAGCGGTCTCCCTTCTTGAAGATGGGGCATATCGCGGCCACTTTCCATTCGTCAGGCATAATTTTGGTTCGCCATACTAATCGAATAAGGTCGAAAAGACAGTTCCACAAAGTATCCCCTCTGAATATCAAGAGCTCCGAATTAATGCAGTCCACTCCAGGTGAGCGGTTTCGTTTCAATCTCTGTATAGCTTTACTGAATTCCTCATGGGATGGCTCCTCAGTCCAAATCTCCGCAGTCTGTATTAGAAGTGGCTCAACAACAGTCTGTGACGCATGATGGACATCAAGCAGGTCAGTAAAGTGTCTACTCCATGCGTCAAGTACTGCGTCGATGTTGACACAGAGGTTTCCATCTCCTGTCCCGAATTGCGGTTGACGTAGGCCTGAAAGTATATATATATATATATATATATATATATATATATATATATATATATATATATATATATATATATATATATATATATATATATATATATATATATATATATATATATATATATATATATATATATATATATATATATATATATATATATATATATATATATATATATATATATATATATATATATATATACATATCCATTACTAAATTTAGTAAATAAGGCCCTAAATGTTTTCCAAAATAATTTTCCCCATCATATGTGAGCATAATTGATAAGCATAAATTATAAAAACATATCATTTTATACTCAAACTAATAATTTAATGTAAATGTTTGATACCAATATTGGTACATCATATCCATTACTAAATTTATTAAATAAGGTCCTAAATGTTTTCCAAAATAATTTTCCCCATTATATGTGAGCTTAATTGATAAGCATAAATTATAAAAACATATCATTTTATACTCAAACTAATAATTTAATGTAAATGTTTGATACCAATGTTGGTACAACATTTCCATTACTAATTTAGTAAATAAGGCCCTAAATGTTGGCGTTCCTAGGTATTCCAGGGCAGACCACAAACTCTCTCGATTGATCGAGTCATAGGTCTGCCGGAAATCCAGGAACACCTGATGTACGGGGATGGATGTCTCATAATATTTAGATAGAATCATCCGCAGCGAAAAGACCTGATCCATTACGAAATTTAGTAAATAAGGCTCTAAACGTTTTCCAATATAATTTCCCCCATCATATGTGAGCATCTATATAATTGCTATTAAAATTCTTCGGGAGATTTCATCTCATCGGATAAGTTTTATTTAGAAATTGTACATATTAGACTCCAGGAATATTGTTCAGGATGTAAAAATGCACCACAAAGGTAATGTAAATAAACTCTTAGTTTTATAATTTTCATGTTTTTTCTTTTTTTACAACAACCTTACATCATAAGGAATTAGTTAATTGTTTAGTTAGCGGTGATTTTGTTATAAAACAACTACAAAACACCTCAAGGGTCATAAAAATCAGTGGTTGGGATATTGCAATCCGGTCGATTAAACAGACATTTTTTATATCGCCTTACGATTTCCTAGATTTTGAGAACATGCCGCATCAATCGATTCAAGGAGTATCAAAATTGTAGGTATGTGCGTTACAGTAAGTCTGGAAGCCTCATTTCAAATATGGTAGGGTTGCCATTCCTGGTTTCCACGACACTATAAACAAATAAAATATATACACATTAAGTGCCCGAGGCATGACGGTTCACGAAAACGACACGAAATAAATAAAATACATTTTTGGACTGAGCCATGGATTGGGTGGGGACTGTTTGCCCGCGCAACCATCTTGCCCTATGCTCAGCGAGCAGTCCACTCTATGGGCGGGGCGAACCCATTTGCTTTCCAAGCCATGGATCGACGGACGTATCAACAAGAAAATAATATTACAAATTGGTCATTCATCTGTATATTATGCACGATCTTGTGCCACCTGTGTGTTCTATAGGTGTGCTCCTTGCACCACCTCTTCGGGTCTCTGTTGCCGATATCGGCTTCTGAAGTAGCTCCTCCAATTGTCCCATGGTGTCCACCACTATGGGAAGCTCCTTGCTCCTAGCTTCCCAGCCATTTATTTTTCTGTACCAAACCATACAGTTCATCCTCTCCAGGTTGCAAAGACCATCTTTCAGGTATACCATAAGCCTGGGTTATACCACCAACCAGATGGCCGATGGTATCCCGCTGCCATTTCTCTCGTTTTTTTTTGGTGGTGCTAGTATAATCCACCAGCGTTATCAAGCAAAAATTCAAACATATACTGTTGGGGTTTGGCGCATTTGCCCATCGATCACTACGATCGATGGTACTAGAATGACTATTTTCAATTTTTTATCTGAAAATACAGTTTTTCTCGAAAATACTCACTATAATTATTTATATTTTTTTATGTTTGATTTTAATTTGCCATGATATTCTCTACAAATCGTTACAACATTATATTTATCCAAATGCTTATTAATTAATTAGAATTATTTTCAATTTTTACTGATGAAAACAAACATCGTTATAATATTTATTGACAATATTTTTTTAAAATTTTGAACCTTCAACTTTCAGAGATAAGGAGGGAAGGATATACATTTTCTGCTACATTTTCAAATAATGTTTGAGTCAACTTCCGGTCAAATAAGTCTAAGTTGGTTGGTCTCTGTTAAATATTTTGAAATTTATAATTTAGTTCATAATTTAATTTAATTTGTGTGATTTTTTTTCAAATTGAAATTTTCCAAAAACCCTATAACTCAAAGAATGTGACAAATTAAACCCCATCCCATGCAGTTTTTTTTCAGAAAGAACGAAAGAATTACCCCTTAACGGATTACAATATTCTTTCCAATCTACATAATTTACCGGAGTACTCAAACCAAAGTATAATTAGTCTTATGTAAGGATCACTAATTTTTGTAAATATTTAGTTTATACAGTTCATCACATGTTGTATACAGTTCAGACTGTTCTGGTATAATCAAATAACTTATAATACTATAAGTTAAATCAAAAAATCGTATCATGATGTCACAGTCATGGTGACTAGCACCATTGGCAACTCAACGCAATGTTTACATTGTTTTCAACGATATAAATGTAAATAAATAAAATAAATAAATAAAACCAAATTGATAACTCGGTTGAAATAATTTAGATAACTTGGAAACAACAGATAACGTATAATGTATTTATTATTTATTTCTAGTTAATAACAAAATAAAATGTAGTATATCTAAAAAAAAATTGTGTGTTAATTAAATAAAATAAATTTAATATTAATTTATTTGGTGTTAATTTTTTAATAATTACATTAAATTCTAACTTAACCTCAAATAGAAAAAAAAATTGTTTTAGATATTTTTGTGATTTGTAATATTTAATTTAATAGTTTCCATTACTCCATTAAGCTTACGGGATTTGGTCCATTCAGCAAAATATAGCAAATGTAATCAGAACTAATAAATTATGAACAATGGTGGTGGACCACAGTATTATCAAAATACCACAGTATTATAATAATATCGTTTAATCGATGAATTGTTTTTCTAGCAATTTCCGGGTTACCCAAGTCTCCTTGTTCAAAACAAACTTTTATTATGGTACATAAAATGACAAAAATTATCGCTCTCTTCATAAATTTTTTAAATTATTATTTTTTTAAATCAATTGAAACTATAAACATTGATTTTTACACTTGATGGATTTGCAGTGGGGTTTTCCATTTTATTGTATTAATTAAAAGTTAATAGACACTTTATTCTCTAATAAAGCTAAAATACGAGTAGAAATAGAATAAAAAATTGTACGTATACATAACAGACAAATCATTTATTCCCATCAAACAAATAAACCAATAAATTTTTTAGTCATTAATGATTTTTTTTAAAATGGAACAAACATAATGAATAATGATCTTAAAACATCACAAAACACGAGATTTGAGCACAAATAATAAACTATAATAAACTATTTAGTAATAAAATGTATACAAACTAAATTTTATTCTATTGTTTTTATTTTTAATCCATAAAAGTTAATTACCAAATATTATTCCAACAGTAAAATAGTAAACACAAAATTGTAACTTTAAAATTCGTATTTGTTGCTAATCGTATATGCCTTTACCTTAATATTAAGGTTCATTAGGTCTAAGACTAAGCTACATTTGATAAGATGAATTTTACCCTCAAATCTTAATAAATCGAGTTTTAAACGTTGACCTAAAACCAGCATTATGAGGGAAATCCATTTTATTTCAAGGGAAATAATTTTTTTTATTATTTAAGACACAACAACACAAATAAAATTAAACTACTCTTCATCGTTTGGAGATCACCATCTCCATTCTTCAGCGGACAAAAATAATGCTTAATTAGATTGACAAATAAAATGCTTGACATTGAAAAAATAAAATGATCATTTAGTGATCCTTGTTTCGTTAAAAACGTTTGGTGGGCCAGCTGTTGATCGAAGCTATAGTAATTTTTATCGATATAATCTATAGCCATTTCCCTTCTAGTATTAGAATAGTATAGTTTACCAACTATAATACTATTTTATCAAGATAGATTTTTATAATTCTATAGAAAAAAAAAACTTATGGTAGCCGGCCAGATTGGGTTTGGGACTCAAATCTTCATATCGTTTGATTGGTTATAAGTCTGGCTGCAAGCACCCTATGTTGCAACTGATGTGTGATCTACAACTACCACCATCTGAAATTGGTTCCCAAAACCTCCACATTAATACATTTTTATTGAATCGGCGAAAAATTGAATAAACTATATTTTTGTTAAAGATTCTCTCGAGTGGCCCTCTGAAGTGAACAATTTGAACATACAGGTACATTTTATATTATATAGCTCAATTAAATTGTAGAATAGTTTAATAGTGCAATAATTAAATACCAACCGGTTCCAATCATCGATGATTCATCTCGTTGAAGGAGCTAATTTACATACTTTTAAAAATACACAACTGTGACAAATATTTATTTTCAAAAAATTTATTTTAATTTTCTTTATTGATAATATCTGCATATCAGGTTATCATCTAAACTAATATATGTTTTCATGTTATTATAAATACAATTATTTCTTAAAATTTTTGTTTCCCGTTTTTTTTTTAGTTTTTAGTGTAAAATAATTGTTTTTTATTATAAATGTTATTTTTCGTATAAATTGTAGCTTATGATATTATATTACGGTTCACTTATATAAAACGCTTTATAGCCATTTTGCAAGAAAATGTAGGCAATTCTTTTTATGTATGTATGTATTTATTTTTGTAATTTAATTTCGTTTCACAGATATAATTGTTCTCGCAGTTGTCGTGTTTTTTTATTGTTCTACTGGTCAAGTCATTAAAGTCATTTAAGAAAATCATTCAATATGCATAATATTGAATGATTTTCTTAAATGACTTTAGTTGAATTTCTTTTACTAAATTCGAATTCAACTCTGATAAATTGATGAAATGTAGAATAATCACAAAACACGACAAGTAGTAGCTACTCGTATAATTGTCAAATGAATCATTATTTTTTAAAATAGTATTTTAAATCATTTTTATTATTATTTATGTCAGGTACAATCAATTAATTAATTATCATTTTATAATGTGTTTTGGTCATAACTATACGAGTATATACATACATCTTGTAAAATGTTCAATTAACTTTCATTAAACATTTGACAAGAAACAAAATATTTGTGAAAGTATTTCTTTCAATTCAAGATTATCTTATATTTATTTATTTAATATTAAATATTTAATAAATCATTATTATTTCTAGTTTGTCTGTATAAAATTGGTTATTTATAATGTTAAATATAAAGATTAATAATGTTATAATTTTTTATTTGTTATTGTTATTTTATCATATATTAGTGGATTTTTATTTTATATACAAGGTGCACTCGAGTGTAAATATTTTATGGATGGTTCCTGGATTGATTTTGAGTAAACATTTGTTCTTGAGGGAAGGAGGAGTTTGTTTTCAATATCTACTCAGATGCAGTGTAATTGTTTGATATATGGTACCTAGATTCTTTAAAGTAGATAAACTATATATGACATCGATCAACCATCTAGTTACATTCTGAGGAATTGAATATTTTATGAGTCTTAAGTAGTATTTTATGGATCAGTAGACTTAAATTTTATATGTAGGTCTTAATATATTAAAGAAACCAATTCATGTTTGTGAAGCACTTTAATATAAATAATGTATTGTATATGAGCATAATTAATCTTTATATATATATAAATATACACCTAATCCTGTTTTTACACGGTCTTTTTTTACACGGTTTTGAAATAACACGATAGAAAAAAATAAACTAAACCTTTTTTTACACGATCGAATTTTTTTACACGGCAAAAAAGTTCTTTTTTTTCCCGTAAATTCGTGTTTTTATTATTTTCTGTAGTTTGTTTGTTATATTTAGGGGAATACACCAACTAAAACATTTCGTTTAATTTCCCAATAACAAGATATACATATTTACTTTATTTTCTACTCA
Organism: Tipula unca; assembly: GCA_951394425.1. NCBI lineage: Eukaryota > Metazoa > Arthropoda > Insecta > Diptera > Tipulidae > Tipula > Tipula unca. The sequence continues at coordinate 240,627,025 of OX596380.1, read as the reverse complement.
AAAAACAGTTTTTGAACACATCAATTATTTTACCACATTTCCTGTCTTTTTTTACACGTTTTTTTTTTGCACGACCAAGTCTGGAACGCATCTACCGTGTAAAAAAAGGATTAGGTGTATATATATATACATATATATATATATATATATATATATATATATATGTATATATATATATATATATATATATATATATATATATATATATATATATATATATATATATATATATATATATATATATATATATATATATATATATATATATATATATATATATATATATATATATATATATATATATATATATATATATATATATATATATATATATATATATATATATATATATGTATATATATATATATATATATATATATATATATATATATATATATATATATATATATATATATATATATATATATATATATATTTATATATATATACAGTCATTCCATGCGAAATCAGACAAAAAAAAAGACATTTACGGGGGCAAGGTGTCCAATTATTTTGAAATTCGGTGAGATGGACCGGCTCGATAAAAAAAATAATAATTTGAGTAAAAACTCGGTGGGGTCAAAATACGCGGAGTTCCGTTATAATTTGATTTTGGCGGAAACTCAAATGTTCACATCTTTAAATTCATGTATCTTAAGTATTCCTTGTCCGATTTTCACGTGTATAGCTCGTTAGAAAGATAATTTTACATACTTTCAAGTAAGCGGATTAATTTTTAGTGTTAATGTACAATATATCCTTTAAATTTCAGTTTTAAATAGTCTTTTGATGAAAAATCGAACTGCTTACCTTTTTTTTTTTTAACATTTCAGTATACATAGTTACCAATTACAAACTAAAATTTTCCTTTAGTCATTGAGTTTTTATGTCTTCGGTCAATATGGTGTTGACCATGTAACAACATAAAAGCGGCAGAAGGTTGACTAAAACTCACAACAGATTGCTTAAAAATTTCCTTTATAAACTAATAAAAGAAATAAAAGCAATAGAAAACTAAATGCAGAAAGCTTAGTCAAACTTTTCATAACCTAACTATACCGTAATAAACAGATGATTCACCTTTTCAAAATAAAATAATAATTAGCATAGGGGGAATAGAAGAAAGTACCAAGTAACTGTTAATTAATAAAATTAATTAAGAAGTCACAGTTGTACTGCCGCAGTGTAATTGACCAAATAGCAGAGAAACTGGCAAGCAATATTTTTGAAATATCCTTGGACTCCACTGCATCTCAGACTGAAACAACCAGTAGTGAAAATGAGATAATAAACCAGTTAAAAGTTAAATTTGCTGAAGCCACCGATAAAGGATTTAAAATAAAAGTTCTGTCAGTTCTTCCACGATCATGGTCAGCGCGAGCAATTGTCAAGGAGTTCAATATCACAATGCATTTAGCGCTGCTCACCAAGAGACTTGTGGAGGAAACTGGAATCATGTTCAATCACTCACAGCGCAAATGTCATCAATCCTGAGATTGTAGAGCTTATGAAAGAATTCTATGTGAGTGACGATATTAGTCGTGTGTATGCTGGAAAAAGAGAATGTCGATGAGAATAATATGAAAATTTCAAAACAACGGCGACTAATTCTCATGAATCTCACAGAAGCATATGCTCTATTCAAGCAACAAAATATTGGTCGCAAAATTGGATTTTCGAAACTTGCATTGTTACGGCCGGTTGAATGTCTTTTGGCACTCGACCACCACGGAACACATTCTGTTTGTGTTTGCTGTTATCATCAGAATGTTAAACTGATATTTGAACCAATGAAGAGGATATTCGGTGTCGATACATATCGTGATCTCTTCAAGATGATGTTATGTGTGAATTCCCAAATACGGATTGTACGGATTAATAAATATTTGTAAAAATTGTCCTGGAATATTAAAAATGGAGTTAGTCACCTTATGGAAGATAAGTATCTAAACATTGTGTCTTACAAACTGTGGATTAATCAAAATGGTAAGAATAAAATTTAATGAAGCTTATTACATTAGTTAATTAAACATTTATTTCCAATTTTTAAAGAAGGTCAAACTTAGAAAAATTATCAAAATCATCAGATGTTTTTATAGCACCTCATGAATTCATAGCAAGGCAGCAAGCTGAGTATTTGAAGCTTGAAACACAACTACGAAGCTGTGAATCAGTTTCATCAGGAGCTAATTAATTTCCTAATTGAACGATTTACCACCATACACAAAATAATATTTTTTTCCAATGGAGCTGGCGGGCAGTACAACAACAAAAACCACTTCTACCAACTGTGTCAATACAAGACAAGTCATGGTTTTGATACTGAATGGCAACTTTTTGCAACATATCATGGAAAAGGTCCTTGCGAAGGAATTGGGGGTGCCTTCAAACGAAATGCCACGAAAGCCAGCCTTCAGTGACCATACGCTGATTAAATAACGACAGCACAACAACTTTTCGATTGGGCTACAAAATATGAATCAAACATTACTTTTAGATTTTGTACAAATCAAGAGTACAGAAGCGTAGCACGATCACTAGCAAAAACATTTGATTCAATAAAAGCCATCAGAGGAACTCACGATTATCATTGCTTTGTTCCCAATGGTAACAACCACATCACAGTTTGTCGATTTTCCAATTCTGATAATTTTAAATTAAAATAATTTGTAAATAAATTAACTTTATTGAATAGAAATGTATAAGTAAGAAAAAACATGAATTTCGTAGTTTAGAATTAATAATTGTACTGAAATGTTAAATTCCACCCTAACTTGTTATGACGTTTTGTTCTATAAAACTCGAATGCGTTGAGTCTCCATCGTGAAAGATGACCTGTTGGAAAAGTATTTTCAAGTGCTTTACGATAAACAAAAAAGGGTGAGCAGTTCGATTTTTCAGCAAAAGACTGTTTAAAACTGAAATTTAAAGGATATATTGTACATTAACACTAACCCACTGAAAGCATGTAAAATTGTCTTTCCAACGAGCTATTACATTATATTATATATATTATATTACACGAGAAAATCGGACAAGGAATACTTAAGATACATGAATTTGAAGATGTCAACATTTGAGTTTCCGCCAAAAACAAATTATAACGGAACTCCGCGTATTTTGACCTCACCGAGTTTTTACTTAATTTATATTTTTTTTTTATCGAGACCATCCATCTCACCGAATTTCAAAATAATTGAACACCTTGCCTCCGGATGGGTGTCTGATTTCGCGTGGAATGGCTGTATATATATATTTAATACATTAATACATACAGTAATCATTATAATTGTATACCTTATATTTATACTAGGTATACACGTATAAAATAACTGATTTTGTTTAAAAAATTACGTAGGCTAATTATTAAATTAGAAAAATTTACTGGATTAGATGAAAAAATAGAAATTTGTATGTACACAAATGTGACTAGTTATTAAAATTATTTAATAATATGTTTAATAAGTTTTAAAGGAAAATAATTAAATATTTTAAAATTTATTTCGTGTCCTATGATATTATATGCATGCACTTTGTTACTTAAATAGATATTGTTGTGTATGATATAATGTGATATCATTATATTATGTATCTTTATAGTATTATACTTTTTTAAGTAATAATTTACACGGAAAAATATTTCTTTATTTTTTCAAACTAAAAATTTCTAGCATAATTTTCATTTTTAGTATCCACATTGTTCGTCCCAATTCATTTATAATTTATTATTATTTTTGATGAGTTTTGGAAGGCTTACTGGCCCCTTACTGAGTGAACAATTTGACTCCAGCAGTTTGTATCCTCTGTATATTACAAAATCTAAATATCGTTACAGTATGCAATTAATAACACATCTAAGCTTCATCACATATTAATTTTATTTATTTATTAAATTTAATATTATTTAAAGTTAAATTATGAAATAATGTGAAATAACCTTAGGTGTTTACCGTTTTGGTTTTAGCATATACTATAATAGATGTAAGGGATTTTACAATTATTCTCGACATAGAACATGAAGTAGCTCTATATTCGTATATAGTGGGTTACTCGTTCTACTGTACTTCTCCGTTGTGAGTTATTGTGTTATGGAGTATTATATTTTTGTTTAAGGTTCAATTTTCAATAAAAAATTTAAACCAAGCATTTAACAGATTCCAATATACCGGTGAAGGTAATCAATTTTGTAAATTTTGACATTTATAGATAGTTGTATAAATTTGTGTTTAATTTCATCATTAAATCATTTATAAATATTTTAAATGTACTAGGACAAATACAGATAGCCTTGTAAGATACGTAAATCGACTGTTTATATGTTACTCTAAATTCCATTTAGTCGCACAAATGATTACCTGTTTTTAAGATAATTTTCAAAAAATGTTATATACATATATATATATATATATATTATACACATATAATATATATATATATATATATATATATATATATATATATATATATATATATATATATATACATATATAATATATATATATATATATATATATATATATATATATATATATATATATATATATATATATATATATATATATATATATATATATATATATATATATATATATGTATATAATATATAAATATATATATTTATATATCGGAATATGCAAATCATGGAGCTGGAGTTCTTCTTGGGCCGCAGGTAAAGAACGCTGTTTTGGATTTCCAAGCAGTCAATAACCGATTGTGTAAGCTTCGCTTGCGCATGAAGTTCTATACCCGAACACCATGTTAGAATGGTAATTGGGGACTTTAATGCTAGAGCTGGCAGAAATCAGACCGACTTGTGTGAAAACATAGGTCCGTACTCCCGACACGAAACTGCGACCGATAATGGTGACATAATGATGTACTTTGCAATTGCTCATGAGCTTATAAAGTAGCAAGCACGTTCTTCCCTCACAAACAGATGCATCTAGAGACATGGACACATCCTCGCGGAACTTCCCGCAGCCAAATTGACCATGTGTTAGTTTCTAAAGGACGGGTTCGAGTTGTGCAGGATGTGAGAACTTATCGGTCAGCAACCAAATACTCAGGCAGCGATCATCATTTGGTCGCTGTAAAGCTACGATTGAAGTTTTCGTACAAGTCTGGGAACACAGCAAAACGCATGGTACGTTTCGACTGTGAAGGTCTGATAAATGAAGATCAAAAGAAACGATATGGATCTTGTCAGCTATATAACTCGGGTGTTCGGCAGGGAGATGCTTTGTCCGATACTCTTTAATCTCATGTTGGAGTACAGCTTTCGTAAAACTGAAACACCTCAGCACAACTTCTTATATCGGATTTTAGTAGTGGCCACCACACGTTTGGGGAAGTGAGGTGGTTCAAATATTTGGGTTCTCTTATCACTCACGATAACAGTGTGGGTGAGGATATTAAAGTGCAGCTGGCAGTCGTTCTTTGTATCCTCTAAGGCCACTGCTAAAATCTAAACACTTATCAAGTGCCGTGAAGCTGAAGCTTTACAAAGCGTTGGTCAGGCCCGTTGTTATGTTTGAGATCAGAGATCTGATGAAGATCCCCGATATTGTACATGAAATAAGATCTCAACGAGTACGCTGGCTCGGTCACGTTCTGCGTGCTGATCCGGATAGGCGCAGAGGTAGTTGCAGGCGACGATGGCTCCACGATGTAGGGAACGATTTAGCCTCTTCAGATTGTCTTAGACAGTATGAAGACCATGCTCAGGATAAAAGTTTCTGAACCTATCTATCACCTTACTAAAATTATAAATCTCGACCCTCTGTTTATGCTTATAAAATGGGCAATATTTGAAAATTCGGATTACTGGCACTTATGATTTGGCGTGCAAGCGGGCTATTAAATTGATGTAGGATAATGTTAGTAGGGAACTACCATCCATCATAATAGTAATACAAAATTTAAACTTGTCGAGAATAGAGCTAAGTTCATATTATTATAGATTGATATTGTTTAATGATTCCGAGTTAATTGTCAACAATAAGGTTAAACGGTACTCAGAAGATAAATACTTTTAATAAAATATTTATATGGGATGAACATGTTTCTTCAATTGGGAGTAAATATTTGGCATGGTTAGAGTTTCATATCTAGGTTTTCTTTACTTTCCACTTTACAATTTACAAAAACTATGTATGTCCCTTTGCCTACTTGCTTCACTTATGGACAATTTTTTTTATTTCAGTTCCATTTACAGAAAGTAATATTTTTTTTAAATTCAACCTGAATAGGTTTAGTATGTGCAATATTTTTTTTACAAACTGAATCGTATGGCGAGCGTACTCAGTTTATACATATTCGTACTCAATTTATACAATTAAGATTGAATGTAAGCGTATATAGATAAATTGTGTTGTGTAGTAACATTGGGCACCATTATTAATAGGTCATTATATGATACATGTTCGCATCATAAATATGACCTGAATGAAACGAAATTTTAAACTATATTAATAAACTTAATTATTCAAATAAATTATATTTAATTTACTTTAAATTATTAAATAATATTTATATTTAATAAAAAGTCAATTAAATTATTTAATAGTTCAAAATTATGTGTATGCCATGTGATACAAAAATATGAGAATGTAATAGATAGAAATATACCAATGAAAAAATTGACGTTTAGGCCATCAGTGTTGCCAGGAAATTTTTATGTATCAATGTCATTCAGAGCTCAATTTGTTGATTGATTGTGCTCAACATGTCGACAACAGTTGGCGGAACTGAAAGCACCCATTGTGAAAAATAGTTCAAATGATTTAAAATTATGAGCAAACATCTTGATTTGAAAACACCTTAGGTGTTAACAATTAAAAAAAAATACATTAATTCTTATAATTGTTTGGTTTGTTCCAGCACCACACGAAAATTTTTGGTGATCATCCGCATCCAATCTCACTGGCAAATAATTTCTTCCGCTGTTTAAACTTCTTGAGGATATCCATTATATCTGCCTTGGTCATAAAATAATATTTTAATAAACTATAATAGAGTTGTGTTTTTGCTGTGAATCTTTTTTCCTAAAGTGCCTACTAGCGAATAGCTTGCGCTTTACTCTGTCTGTGTGTAAAAGACTACACTTAATCGAAAATAATCGACGGACCATTTTGCTGATGGTGTTATTAGGTATTGCAGTTATAATCTCATTTACATTACATTCATTATATTACGTATATACCACACAGCATCCAAATCAACTACCAGTCGAGATAGTTTTTTTTTGGTTCTCATAATTATTAAATATTTTAATTTTAATTTTTGTTTTAGTTTGGTGTTCTCAAGTTGCATCTATTTCACATTACATTTTACATTCCGTTTTATAAACTCCATCTTCCATTATGATTTAAGCTTGTTGCATATTTAGGTAGAGGATTAGCAGTTGCAGTAGGGACTAAATTACGGATTGATTATGATAAATAGTTTATGAGTTATTAAGCAAAATTTAAATATATATGTGCCATCTCGAACAGCTTTTGTTTGACGCAATATATCTCAGTAGAAATGGAAAATGGACTTCCCCGTTGGAACTATTCGTTGCTCCAAATTAATGAATAATTAATTCTTTAAATTAAATACATACTTACACTCAAGTACACAAACATTTTGTATATAAAAAATTCAAAACGAAACGAATAAAAAGAAACACGAAATAAAATTGACTGCGCTTTGTATGTTATAGTTCATTCAATTTCATATTTCTGTTTATATTTTGTTATATTAAATATAAAAATTCGTTTTCTACATATCTATACTAAAAAATATCATCACTTTGCATATCCATTAATTAAATTATTGAACTAATGGTGAATATATATGTACATAATTATTATATATGTATATGGTGAAAAATTATTCAACTATATTATATATGTATATGTATATACTCGTACATATATATATATATATATATATATATATATATATATATATATATATATATATATATATATATATATATATATATATATATATATATATATATATATATATATATATATATATATATATATATATATATATATATATATATATATATATATATATATATATATATATATATATATATATATATATATATATATATATTTATATATATATATATATATATATATATATATATATATAATATACATATATATATATTTATATTTATAAACGTATACATATACGAGTATGTGTATATGTAGATTTGGTGAACTTTTTGACATTAACAGTAAAGGGTAGCTACAACCAATTAGCAAAAAAAATACAGTACACTTCATACAATAAGTGGAGCTTTAACCCAAATAAAATATTATTATTTTAAGAAATGAATTAAATCATTATAAACTAGAAAAAATTCAAATAAAATTTCTCAAATTTTATGACAGCAAGTGCCAATAATGTCATATATTTCATCTTCATAGAATAAGCTTGGAAATGCCTCTACACTTTGCTAAATAACACGAATCAGAGTTTTCGTCATATAGTGATCTTATTATTCGGAAAAAGGTAAACTCTGCCAAATCTCCCTTGAGGCCACACCTCAAAATAGGATTGGGCTTTGATGAATATTTTTCAAAAATTAACTAGTAATTCAGAGATAGTGATAAGAATTTCGTTATATAGTGACTATATTATTCGGAATGTCGATTAAGCAGATTTTCCAAATCTGGCCTCGTTGGTCAATAAAATTGGGTTGATGATTTTTTTCCTCAAAAATGATGGTGAAAATCACAGTGCCTTTTCAAATTGCCAAATAACACGAATCTCAAAGATTTTGCAATTAAAACCTACATCACTTGGAAAGAAGATAAAGTAGGCTTTTTAATTACGTCCGTGTTAAGAAAAAAGCCGGGTCCAATCCCTAATGACCAATTTTCAAAAGTGGATCTTGGATAAATAATAATAAAGAATTAGAAGTGTATGAATTTACACTTTGCCAAATTGCCGTTAGTTGAGTTCTGATAACACTTTGCCATGTTTTCACAGCCCAACTCTGTTATATCGAATAAAACAGATTTAAAAAGCTTAATTGATGCCCTTTTTGAATGATAATGTAGTGACTTTATGGTAAAGATATAGGAGCATTTCCAAACAAAATCTTACAAAAAGATTAATTGTTGACAGTTTGTTGTCAGAGCACAACCATATTTTATCGGATAACATGAACAGATTTTAAAATTTAGATTTATCCATTGAATAATGTGAAATCTTTGAGATTCGTGTAATTTGGCAGAAAGTTGGAGTACCTCCGTTATCTATGATGGGTTTTTATTTAAATTCCAGCATAGGCCAACCCCGTTTTATCAAATAGCATAAACAAATTTAGAAAGCTTAATTTATACCCTTTTCGAATAATATGATTACTATATGGAGGAATCTCTAAGGTATGTGTTGTTTGGCAAAGAGTGGAAGTATTTTCTAAATATGTGAAGTGATTATTATTTAAAAATATGCTATCAGAGCCCAAATAAAACGGACCGATTTAGAAAATTTAATCTATCCCCTTTACGAATAATATAGTCACCAAACAATATAATCGGGTTATTTGTAACGGCATTCAGCATACAACACAACCATATTTAAAAAGCATGATTTATTTTTTATCCATTTAACATATATAGTCACTATGTCGCAAAATTTCTGAAATTCGTGTTATTTGGCAAAGTGTAGAAGTATTTCGAAACTAATTCTTCCGAATTGATTAATTTTTAAAAATAAAAATGTTTCAATAGAATAAAACCCTATAGTTTATCGAATAACACGGATTTATTTAAAAAGTCTAAGTTTCCTCTTTTTGAATAATGTAGTCATTTTAATATGAAGAGATCTCCGAGAATCATGTTAATTAGCAAGCCAATGGCTATATCAATGGCAATCAAACTGCGATAGTTTTTTTTTTTAAACATTATTGGCACTTTTTCTCATCTTATACATGTAATTAAAATTAAAATTTGGAAAACTTTAATTCCATTTTTCTTTTCTTAAATGATTAAATTAAATTCAAATATTAATATTTAACACAGAACTTCACTTTGATTTAATCCTCCACATTTGTAGTGTAAAGTTCATTTTATTGATTGGTTTAATCCTCCACTTTTGTAGTGTATTATTTTTGTTAATTTGTGGAGCAATGCGTTTCAGTTAATTTCACACACACACATATATATATATATTTCTTAATTCATATATATATATATATATATATATATATATATATATATATTCACAATTTGTCTAGTAAATTTGACACTAGCAGTGGTGCAACACTCTCATTCGGTTCCATATTAGGACCGCCGTTGTACTTATATCGCGCTTTTGGCCAGCGTTTTGCTCGATAATTTTTACTATTATCTATATGTGTTGTTGTAGCGGATATTGTTGATGTCGTGTCGATCGGACTGTGTCCTTGAGAATCACCTGGGCACTGGATTAAGGGAAGTAAATGATCGGAACGATTACAGTTTATTTTAATTATCCTAAGATTTGTATAGCCTTTTAATTTATGGTTAGAATTATTATTGCTTATATTTGATGTATGGCTTCTAATTGCTTTTGTGGTGGTCGATGATGATGATTGTAGCTAAATAAAAAAACATTCTTAAAATTTCTATCACAAAACTAAAGGTAGTAATTTGCACTTACAGCATTTCTAAAAGTTACTCTACCATCATTATTAGCAGAAACACCACCTGTATCATAAACCATAGCTCGATTTCTTAATTCATTTTTTATACTCCAATCACGAAGATAAATATCAGGTTGTTTTGGTCCACCACCATTTGCAACTCTTATCATCAATTGAAATCTAATGATACAAAAAAATAGTACAAAATAATGGCAGAATTATGAATTAATATTTGAAATTTGAATATCGTGAAACGTTCATAAAAAATATGCATAACTGTATAATAAATAAAGGATTTTGTCTATATGTTAAAATAAAAACCGAAAGGGATGTTATATAATAAGCGGGTAATTTCTGGTTCAACATTTAAGCATCCCTGAATAATTGGTTAACGGCACAAACTATATCATTGTGAAAGATACAAACATTTTCATAGAAGCCTGAAAATCACATTATAACTTCAAGCATTAAATCAATTAGATTTTCTTCAAATTTTCGGTCGGATATTAGTTGAAATGTACAATTTGAAAATACAATTCCCGCACGTAAAAGTTGTATTTGGTCTATAGCTATCAAAGAAACACATTCCTGTGTGAAATTACGAAAGTAATCGATAACATCGTTGAATACAAATAGGTTTCCTTTTCTATCTTAAAACATTCCAAGTAAAATCCAAAATACATGTTAAATTTATTCTTATTTTCAAAATTTTGGTGACTTGTCAATATTATATACCTATGCCTATATGTATGTATATGTAGTTCTGGAACTCCATCCCCAAATGATTTTAACGATTTTCCGGCGAACATTTGGAGTGTGCAGGAGTTGCAATCAGATATTATGCAACTACAAGAAACATGTATTTAAATATCTATATTAGAGTTTCATGAGTTAGAGAAAAATATCTTGCACTTCATACTCTGTTCAAAGATGTACATTAGAATTGTTATAAAATATATGAAACGGTTAGACACCCATAGTTCAGGCCTTCAATGAGACTGCTTTTCGCACCAAGCGAACCTTATTGTTAATTGCCAGTCGGAACTGTTAGCCGATTGACTGGTTGTCGAAATTTTATTGTTTAGTAGGTTAAGTACGGATTTAAACTATCTAATATATTATCTTTCCATAAGTTGATCATGGATAACTGACGCATGTACAGTAATAACGTTATAATATCGTATACAACACCAAATTTACCTTAATACTATTTGTAATAATCTTGAATGTTGTCCAATTTTTCTTAAGGTACGACAGGCACCTATTAATGCTAGTTGATGAGTTTCTTCAACTTGCAACGCCTTTTGGAATTCATTTTTTGCATCGTATAGTAAATCTAGAAAATTAATATGAAACGTTTCAGCTAATGGGAATAATCCATCTTCTAACAATATCCATCCATAATAATACTTACTATTTTCTAACAACCAATTACCATACTGTGTTATATATTCTGGGTTTGATGCGGATATTTCTGCAACTTTTTTCAATAAACGGCCAGCTGTAATGCCCGATTGAAATTTGTAAAGCTTCATGTAGGCTGGAATAAATAGTGGCTCTAATTCGATACAACGTTCAAGCATACTTTTTGCCTCAGAGGTGCGATTGGCTTTCCTGTAACGAAAAAACATTTGTGATGAAAAATACTATTATTAAGTTATGCGATCGAGATTGATTGTTGTTTGTCTTTAATTAAGACAACGAATTGCTTGCGTCAACAGCGCAATGTGTTTCTGCTTGGCTAATCGCAAATTTATTGCATATATTTTGATATTTTTATAAACATAAAAATATCAACATATATGCAAAAATGTCAAAAATTTAGTGTAATGTTGCCAACTGTTTTTAAAGTTGTGTCGTACATATTTTGTTGTCATATTATTTTAAACATTTGTTTTTTTTAAATGTGGGGGCTGAGAGAGGTCACTAGTTTGGACAAAAAATATATGCCATTTTATATCTTATCTGTAACTATAACCGTTATTGTGATAATCGACGTTTCGCTGGAAAATTAAGTGCATATTTTGAATTTGACAAATAACTTAAAATATTATTTTTCAAATAAAATTGGTTACACTAGACATATTCAAAACGAATTATGCTTTCTAAGGGTTTTCCCCAAAAACTTCAATCGTCAGATTGATTGGGATAATTTTCTAGTGGCACAAAAAGAATATAAACGATGTTTAAGATCACAGAGCTTCGTGGTTAAACTTCTGCGAGGAAATTAATAGCCTGTCGGCGGTGGCTAAACTAAATAAAGACATGGCTAAGAATGGTGTTTGTAGACCTGATACTCTTCGTCTACTTGACGATCAGCTTACCTCCTGTCATAGAGAAGTTGGTGAGCTGCTTCTATCTGTTCATTTCCCTGGTTGTACCATTTTCAACTCAGATGATGTTACTATACCTTATCCTCTACGGTGCCTTCTGTGGCTCCTGATTGGGACAAGCTGATCAATCTTGATGTTCTGCACTGCAGAATCTATTTTCTTTTCCACCTTATAAGGCTGACATGCCTGATGGTATTTTCCCGGCTGAATTACAGCACGGCTTTCCTATCATTCAGGACCATCCGATAAACCTATTCCAAGCGTGTATTGCCTTCTGCGCTGTTCCTAAATCCTGGAGCAGGAGTAGAGTCGTTTTTATTCCGATGGCCGATAAATCCAATTCGACGGATCCCAAGTCTTTTCGACCTATTAGTCTGTCTTAGTAGTTTCTTGTAGGTATACTTTCCTTTATATAGCGGGAGCTTTTGATAGCACCTTTTTTATCTCGATTACTAATGCCTGTAATAATTTTGGTATTAATCACACCATTGTCAAATGGATTGAATCAATGCTCAAGTCTCGCACTGTAGAGACTTAACTGATTGGGACAAGCTGATCAATCTTGATGTTCTGCACTGCAGAATCTATTTTCCTTTCCACCTTATAAGGCTGACATGCCTGATGGTATTTTCCCGGCTGAATTACAGCACGGCTTTCCTATCATTCAGGACCATTCGATAAACCTTTTCCAGGCGTGTATTGCCTTCTGCCCTGTTCCTAAATCCTGGAGCAGGAGTAGAGTCGTTTTTATTCCGATGGCCGATAAATCCAATTAGACGGATCCCAAGTCTTTTCGACCTATTAGTCTGTCTTAGTAGTTTCTTGTAGGTATACTTTCCTTTATATAGCGGGAGATTTTGATATAGAACCTTTTTTATCTCGATTACTAATGCCTGTAATAATTTTGGTATTAATCACACCATTAGCAAATGGATTGAATCCATGCTCAAGTTTCGCACTGTAGAGACTTAACTGGATGGCGTCTTAGTCTCTGTCAAGATTGCCAAGGGCTGTCCCCGGAGGGGTCTCGCCTTTGTTGTAGTTTTTGGTCATTGACGGATTACTGGTGAAGCTCCAGCAATCTGGCTTCATTACACAGAGTTATGCTAATGATCTTGTCTTAACAGTTTCAGGCAAACACCTGAATATCTTATGAAATTTAATGCAGCAGGCCTTAGATATTGTGGAGGCATGGTGCATTGACAAGGGTCTGACCGTCAACCCGTCTAAGACAGATTTAATTGTGTTTCCTAGGTGTAGGAGTGGTCTGGACCTATCCGTTCCTTCTCTTTTTGGGAGACCGATTACCAGATGTAACCAAGTCAAGCATCTTGGTGTTATTTCAAATAGCAAACTTTCCAGGAAAACTGATCTTGATTCCAAACTACAAAAAGCTACTGCGAATTTTTTTTTCAATGTAGAAGGGCTTTTGGGAAATCGTGCGGTCTAACAACCAGTATGTTGTTTTTTATTTATAAATCGCTGGTCTTACCGTTATTATCTTACGCTTTTGTTGTGTGTTGGCCAGTTGTTAACCTAAAGGCTTCTACTACTAAACTATATAGTCTTCAAAACACGGCTTGTAGAGCTGTTACTATGGAGCTATGTCCTCGACTCAACTTCTTGCTATGGAGTAGATTCTGTCCTTGCCCCAGTTACACACCTTTATTCGTGGCACTGTTTGTTCTGCAGTGTTTCGCTTGAGGTGCATTGGGGCCTGGAATGTTCTCGGTTCTATCCTTGAACATAGACAAATTTTTAAAAACTGCACTTCATTTTTACCAAAAATCGATATGGTTAATGACAGATCACTACCTGAATACACCTTCTCCAACTTATTCAAGGTTGTTTATCCTTCAAGGGATTTGTGGTTTTCGGAGGATTTTCTCCAATTATCAGACGAGTCCATAGTCTTTTTTTCAGATGTTCAGATTTTTACTGTCCTTGGTCCAATCAGAGATCTTTTGGAAGTCTTGGTTCGCTTTGCACTGTTTTCCAAGCGGAACTCATAGCGCTGACGTATAGTGTTATGGAAGCTATCAACGTTGCAGTTAAAAACAGAAACATTATTCTGCAGTGTACTGATAGCAAAGCTGTGCTCAATTGAATAATACCTTGACTGTCTCCAAACTTGTCAAGGATTGCAAACACTTCATTAATCTACTTTGCTCCAACAATATCGTTACGGTAATGTGGGTGCCAGCACATTGTGACATCGAAGGGAATGTGAGCGCGGACTGTTAAGCCAAATCCGGTTCCTAGATAACTATAGTTGGACCTGAACCCATGGCTCCATTATCTTTTAGGTACGCCAAGAAAGTTATAAAGAACTACGCTTTGAAAGATCTAAGACTATACATCTAAGAAAGATCTAAGACTATACAGTGGCTTGCTACTTTCAGTTGTCATGCATCAACCATGGTTGATTTAAGGGTCATCTCCATCGAATGTGTTTATCTCAGGGTGTTATTTGTGATGACTGTCTTGAGGAATATGATGACTGTTTGCACTTTGTCTGCAATTGTCCAGCTTTCAATATTATTCGGCTTCAGGTTTTCAGATGTAGTTCTATTAATGTAGATCAGCTGTCCTCCATACCTTGGTTCAAACTTCCAGTTTCCTAGGGCTGCAGTGCGTTTCTGCAAATTAGGATAGAATCCCGGGTTTGCACCATAGGCAGTCCCGGCATTGAGTGCGGAATCCGTATGGGTTCCAACCAATTAAAAAACAAAAAAGGGGTTTCCAATAAGAACTTGACAACTTTTTTGTTAAATAAAACGTAAAGCATTTGAGTTAACTCGAAAATTTTATTATTGGCTTGAAGTACAATCAAAACATTTTTGTATAGAATTCGACATCGTTCAGATGTCCACCACGGGCACATTTGCCGGTGTCAATTCGTTAAACCCAGTTTTCGATGACTCGGCCACACATTTCGACGGAAACGGCCACTATCACTCGTTCAGTATTGGCTCTGAACTCCTCCAAAGATACCGGCTTGTTGGCATAGACCAATATTTTAACGTAACCTCATAAGTCTGGAGGTGTTAAATTGCATAATCTAGGCAGTCAATCGACAGGACCATTTCTGGATATAACACGTTCATCGAATTTAGAATTCAATAAGTCGATTATTAGACCCATTTTTTTAAATGCAAACTCCAAACAAAATTTGAAACTTGAAAATGTTATACAAATGAGAAGCAGTTTAATTACAAACAGTTTATATAATATTATATTATACCTTAATATACATTTCATAAATATTTATGGAATATGTATATATTATCTTAGGCGATGATGGCTCCACGATGTAGTGAACGACTTGGCCTATTCAGATTGTCTTAGACAGTATGAAGACCATGCTCAGGATCGAAATCGTTGGAGCCAAATAGTTGACTCAGTAAGGGGCCAGTAATGGCCTTTAAAACTGTTTATTTATTTTTTTATATATTATCTTACTTACCTATATAACTGTCCTAAATTATAATGCGCATTTACATGATCGGATGAATATTTAATAGCCTCTAGAAAATGATGTTCTGCTAGTTCTGTTGGACTCATTAATGTTCCTAAATTATTATGAGCACTTGCATATGATGGCCATAATCTACAAATATACATAATATACAAAACCATAAATACAATTTACACAACATAAGTAAACATGATAATTAGTACATTAAACATTTTTTTTAATTAGTACATTTAACATTTGAATATATTTGAATGACTAAACAAATTGTTAACAAGCAATTGTTTAGACGAAATATTGATCGATTCACTCTATACGAGTACATAAGTATATTACATACATAAATATTATAAATTATAATTTTAATATTAATTTTAGGTTAATCTTCCACTTTCAAGAACGACAGATAACAGTAGAGCGTAGTAATGATTTTGGCTTTTTCTATTAAAAACTTTATCAAATTTGCCATGTTAACAAGTGTCATGAATTATCAATGCTACACTGAGTTTTTAGTATATAAAATTATTGTTATTAAGTATGTATGCATTTTATATACTAGAATTATTAATATTCTATGGTAAGTATATAACCTTACTGTATTACCATTTATATATTGTACATAACAAATACTTATATAGCAGTCAAACAAACAGTAATTTTCCTTTGGGTAAAGTCCAACTAAAAATCGAAATGGCTTTAAATAGTTCAAAAGAAATGTGCATTTTAATTTAATAAAATTAGATCGCCAATTGAAAACCTAATCATTTTTTTTTAATTTTATGAAATTAAAACAATGTGCATTGTCACATAAAAAATTCGCATGATAACGTCATCAACTTAACAACAGTTGAATATCGTGCATCATTTCACCGTCAACATTATGTCTATTTCATCATCATTACATTTATCTATTTCATCGTCATCGTCGTCGTCATCATTACATTTCTCTATTTCATAGTCATCAATTTATGCATCACTTTCATAAATTTCATCGGCATAGTTTCATCGTTTCATCAATTTTCATCGCCAATATTGTTCATCAGTTTCATCGATTATCATTTGACGTAAATCTTCACCAGTTTAACAATAATTACAAAAAAGGCATAACTAAGATACCTATTCATATCTTTTAAACTGGTTTACTATACTGTATGTATAGCAGGATCAAGGGATTTAAATATTGTAAGGAAAAAATCAAGGTTAGTGTTCAAATTGTTTCTTAAACTTTATTAAATACATTGAAAATTTAATTATGAATTAAAATAACCGAGAAAAACCAGAATGTGGACATATAAATTCGATTAGGCTTTTGTGAGGTTCAACTTCATCTTTCTTTTTATTATAATTATCGTTGTTATTAATTTCGTTGCCTTATTACTTTTACAAATCACAAAATCTATAATAAAAAATAGACGATCTTTATTATTGAATTATGTTGTTCACTTAGGAAACGTGGAAAATATAGATTTAAAATCATTTGTGATTGAAATTGAAAAAAAATCTCTAAGTTAAATGTGGAACTAGCTCTAAAATTAATTCTAGATTTTGATGGAAATTCCGATCAACTTCATATATTTCTTTCGTGTTGTTATGCTGTATATGACGGTTTGTTAAACACCGAAAATGACAACTCATTGAATTTACTTAAAACAAAGCTTTCATAAAGCATATAATACCGTTAAGTATACCAAATTCAACTCGTGGGATGATTTAAAAATTGAATTAAAAAATAAATTTCAGTATTCAACGTCGGTCGAACAACTCCAAATAGAATTAATAAATATTCGGCAGCAACACAATGAAAATGTGACTGCCTATGATAGTAGAATAGAAAAGCTGTACTCTCTGAATTAAATGAAGTGTGTATAGATACTGAAGGAAAAAACTCAGCAACTACTATCATAAATTTAAACTCTTAAACTGCTCTTAATGCATTCCAGGAGGGACTTCACGAGTCTATAATAAAAATAATTATTAAAGCTTGTCCGTTCTCTAAGCTCAAGATGCTGTAAGCCACGCTTGTGAGGAGGAATTTATCTTAAACAGGATAAATGCCAATAATGTAAACGAAATAGACATGCTGCTCATAAATGTTTTAGCCGAAATATGGTTCAATAAGATTTTATTTCTGGTAGTAGAAGTTTTCCAATATACAATTCTTTCAATAAATCAAACGACGTTAAGCCAATTTCGTCAAATATACGAATTGCGCAAAAGACTGTTTTTGTGCATATAATTGCAAAATACCGGTTCGTAAAAATATTAGTTCGTGTAGAAACCGTCAATATGTAAACTCGTAAAACACAACTGCCTCGGGAAACCGTTTAGGATCCGATCAAGCAACCACTTCGGGAAACCGTTTAGGATCCGATCAAGCAATATCAAAGATCGTGGCCCAATAATATAAATAATCGGTTAGGAATAATCCAATCATCTATCAATCTAGATCATCTTAATCATATCATCATTGATCATCATATGGAACATCTGCCGAAAATATAATGATACATTCTATTTATCGGGTGATAAACTTACAGCGGCAGACGTCATGTATCATGAAGTTCGAACTGAACCTAATTCTTTACATGTTAAGCAGTATCGGTTAACCCTAGCAAAAGACCGTGTAATTTTCTTCTTATAGTGGTACCAAAAAAATCGAACAACGACGAAAAAAATTAAGAATATTCGTTGATTTTCGTAAATTGAATATTTAGACGACGTAATTGTAACAGGTGATAATCTTGAAGATCATAAATCCAAATTAGAATCCGTTTTCGCATGTTTTACAATTAACAGTTTATAATAATTAGGAAAATGCCAACTTTTTATTGAAAAAATGGTTTATCTCGAAAATAACGTCACAAAAGATGGAATTAAACTCGATGGGAGAAAACTAAAAGTAGTTCAAAATTATCCTCAACGATTTAATCAAAAGAAGATTTCGATTACAAGGTTATTCAAAAACTAGGAAATATGAACCCAAACGCAGATGCACTTAAACCAGAATAAAATTAGAGACAGATGATCCTTCAAAAATAGAAATAAAAGTAGTAACACATTCTTAAAATAAACAACAGCTTGAAAAAGATTTAGTAAACCATCAACTACTGAACCTCCTAACTATTCTTCTACTTCGAAAATAATTCAACTTACCGTTGTAAGTCGTGTTTTAGTCGTATTTTTTTATTCAAAAATTTTCGAGTTCGAATGAAGTTCTGCATAAGAATTTTCTAGTTTTTTCATTAAAATCCAAATAAATTTAATTTTTTATCAATAAATATGATACATTTAATGTTATACTACATATTTTAATTCAATATTATCAACATAAAATTAAATTTTACATTATTTCTCAATCTTCTGGATAAAACAATGTTTTTTCAAGTTCTCGATAAAATACTATGGTACACGAACTCGAAAAAAGGGGAAAAATTTTAAAAGGAAATATTTTTCATTGTATTTAGCTTAATACCTGTATTATTTGACAATAAACGATAAAACAATAAAAAAATATTGTTAGAAATTGAAATTATAAATATAATATATTGGTTAAATTAAATACAATTTCCCAGTATTATTCCCGATGTTCTATATAGGACTTGAAGTTCTGTTAATAAAAATACGAAGCTAAAATAATTCAAGATTTTCAATCGAATCCTCTAGCAACGATTGTTTCAAAAATTTAGAGTCGAGAATAAAGAAATTTATTCAGTCATGTGGCTTGGACCAGAAAAATAAGTGCAGTAAACTAAACAAAGTCCCTATGCAAATAACATCAACTTCGTCTCAACCATTCGAAAAAAATTTCATATATACATAGTTGGTCCTCTCCCATTATCTCATATTAATAATAAATATATTCTGACAATCCAAGACGATATGACGAAATTTTCAATGGCATTTCCAATTTATAATCAAGAAGCCGATAGTACAGCTCGTGTATTTGTTGAAAAACTAATTTGGATTTTCGGAGTTCCTCGACAAATATTATCAGACCAAGGAGCAAATTTTATGAGCGATTAATTTAGTAGTGTGTGTGAGTTATTAAAAATAAAAAGGTTAAATTTGTCAGCATATCATCTAGAAACAGCTGGAGCATTAGAGCGTTCTCTTCGAACCTGGACTGAATATTTAAGAATATATACACACAGTTCAATGAACATAATTGGGACACCTGGCTTCCATTTGCTATTTTTACATTCAACACAATGCCAGACACGTCAACTAAATTTATGCCGTATAAGTTTATTATATTATACATTGACTATTTAAATGAACTAAAACATCGAATGCAAAATTCTTTTGATTTAGCCAGAAATCTAATCTTTAAGAAACAGAGGTAAAAGTCATATTATGATACTAATACACAATACACAAGTTAAACATTTAAATATTGGTAATTTTGTTCTACTAAAAAATTAAGTTCCCAAAAACAAACTTTCCAAATAAAGAAAATTCCTTCACTACTACTTTACTTATAAATAATAAATTAAAAACCGTTCACTACAAATTAAAATATTTCAACATTAACTTGTCATACTTATTTAATTGTACATAGTATACACATTCAAACTCGTATATAGAAAAACTGTATAAAAGGGAGTTTATTTTAAAAGTAAGGAAAGTGACCTATAAATATTCAAATTACAATCTATAAAATTATAATAATTATTAAATGATTGAAAATTGTAAATTATATTTAAATAAACTTAAAATAAACAAATTAAATAAACTTAGAAACATATAAAATAGAAATTAAAATGTTTTAATAAAATAATAAAACAGTTGTTAAAGGCTTTTACTGGCCCCTTACTGTGTCAATAGTTTGGCTCCAATGGTTTCTGTCTTGGGCTTGCTCCTCATGCTGCCTTAGACCATCTGAAGAACATAAGTCGTTTTCTACACCGTGGAGCAATCGTCACATTCAACAACCTCGGCGCCTACCATATGGTGGGTCTCATTTCATAGATTGCTGCAAAATTCGTTCCGGATCAGCGTACTGGCTGAGATCTTACTTCATGTACAATATCAGAGCTTGGTATGTACCATCTTTGGGTCCTAAATCACACGCATGATTCGTCTCCCAAATTTAAGGAGCCATCTCTGGTACTCATCCGTCAACGCCTAAATTTCACATCCGAACATAACTACGGGCCTGATCACCGCTCATTAAAGCTTCAGCTTCATGGCACTTAATAAGTGTTTTGATTTTAGCAGTGGCCTTAAAGGATACAAAGCACAACTGCCAGCTACCATAACCGCACTTTAATATCCTCACCCACACTGTTTTCATGAGTGAAAAGAGAGTCCAATTATTTCAATCTCCTCGTTACCTGAAACGTGTTGTGGCCGCTACTAAAATCTGGTGTGTCATTGTCCCTATAACCAGCGATCAGGTATGTCGTTTTGGACTCATTGATCTGGAGTCCAACAGAAGCTGAAAACTCTATAAGCGGATCAATATTTCCTTCACTCCATTGTTATTCAATCCAATCACGCATATGTCATTTGCATATGCAAACATCTGACTGCAGGACTGAAAGATGTACTGCAATATGAGATTAAAGAGTATCAGGGATATATCATCTCTCTGCCAAACACCCGAGTTGACTGCGAAACCTGTTTTCAACTTTAACACAGTATTGAGACTGACTGCGTCACTGTCATCATAGACTTTCCTACCAATTTGGTTGGCATTTCTATGTATTCCAGGGCAGACCATAAACTCTCTCGATTGATCGAGTCATAGGCTTGCCTTAAATCCAGGAATACCTTATGTACAGAGATGGCCGTCTCATAGTATTTAGGTAGAATCATCTTTACTGAAAAGACTTTATCAGTTACTGATCGATTCGGACGAAACCCCCCTTGATTTGAGTCACCAATCAGGCCTTTCGCCAGAGAGCTGATTCTATTCAATATAATGTAGGACAGTGTATGCTGTGTAAAGAAGAGCTATTTCGCGATAATTCTTACACTTCAAGCGGTCGATTTTAGCGGTCAGGCATAACTTCGGTTCACCATACTAATCGAATTAGGTCGAAAAGACAGTTCGTATAAAGCATCCCCACCGAATATCCAGAGCTTTGAACTAATATAGTCCACCCCAAGTGAGCGGTTTCGTTTTAATCTCTACATGGTCCCACTAAATTCCTCATGGGATGGATCCTCAATGCAAATCTTCGAAGTCTGTGTTTGAGGTGAGACAACTTCAGTCTGTCACGTATGATGAACACTGAGCAGTTCGGTAAAGTGTCCACGCCATGCATTGAGTACTGCGACACTATTGACACAGAGGTTTCCACCCCGGTCCAGACAAACGGTTGACGCAGGCCAAAAATTACGCAAAATTGCGCTCATTGCTTAGTTGTTGTACTTTCAGAATCTTCGCGTTCCACCATTCTCGCTTCTTCCGTCTACAAATTCGATTAGTTGCCCTCCTAGCAAGAGCAGCCATATTTTTCATCGTGATTTTGAGACGTTTTTACACTTTACTATGGGCTATATTTTGTTGCGCGACTGCAAGACGACATTTATCATCAAACCAATCATTCTTGGGTCTGACTTTCGCCATAGCTAAAGTCTGCAGCTGCACAGCACTGATAACCGCAATGTTCAGTACCTCCCATACAGAGTTCACACAGCCATACTGGTAATTAGCTTCCTCAATGTTGTCGCTGACAAGATTCTGATATTGTTTCTTTTGGTTTTCATTTATCGGACCTTCACAGTCGAAACATTCCAAACTTTAGAAACTAGCACATGGTAAATTTGGCTGTGGGAAGTTTCGCAAGGATGGGTCCATGTCGCTAGATGTATCTGTTTGTGAGGGAAGAACGTGTTTGCCACTCTAAGATCGTGAGCTATTGCAATGTACATCATTCTGTCACCATTATCGGTCGCAGTTTTGTTCCGGTAGTACGAACCTGTGTTGTCACACATGTCGGCCTGGTTTCCGCCAGCTCTGTGGGCGCATATACACAAATTATAGACAGGTTGGCTAACTTCATGCGCAATAATTTCAATAACATAATTTCTTTGTTTTATTTTTTATATTTCTTTTATTTGTTTTATTTATTTCAATTTGAAACATAGTATCGTTTCCACCTGAAATAGTTCAGATAACTAATAAATAAGCCACAGCAGAGGAAGAGAAAATTGGCATATAAAATCTATTAGAAGTAAAAACTTCGTGTCTTCAAAAAATTATGGAATCTTGAATAGGCTTTAATTTTATCTATCAATTAATTAGGTATAACTATAGCTCCTTTGAGTTGAGAAGGGGAAATACTTGTGGAATGTATCAAAAAATTATGGAATTATGGAATATTGAATTGGCTTTACCTTTTCACCAATTTTATTTATAGTTATATCTATCAATATATTAAGTAGGTATAACTATAGCTCCTTTGAGTTGAGAAGAGGAAATACTTGTAGGAAAACTAAAATTAACAATATAAGAAAAAACTTCCACTATATAAACAGAAATTTATTTAACAAGGAAATTGCAAATGTAATCATTTTCAGACGAGTAGCTTGATTTTAGTTAGGAAATGATCTGAAACATTTCCAACGGAAAAGGCATTATTAGAAAGAAAATTGAAAATTGTTTCAAACTTTGAACCAAATTAACAAAATAATTAATAAACAACTAAACGTGGATCAGATCGAGCTTCTCAATTAGATCATTATTACTTTCTTTCTTTAAAATTTCATCGACTAATTTCCAGCTTGGTCTGGTATTATTTTTAAAATAGTTAAAAGTATTCAAGCAGTTTAAAATTATTCAAACTTGTAAGGG
This sequence comes from Tipula unca, assembly GCA_951394425.1. NCBI lineage: Eukaryota > Metazoa > Arthropoda > Insecta > Diptera > Tipulidae > Tipula > Tipula unca. The sequence continues at coordinate 240,602,783 of OX596380.1, read as the reverse complement.
CTCCAGTTTTCACCTTTACAGCGAGTGTGATATAAAAAATATTTTAGTACTTAAATATTATGCTTGTGATGATTTGGCGGGAGATTACATTGAAGTGGTACGATAAGCAATAAAACACGAGATAGATTTTGATTGATAAGTTTGATTGTGTAGGTCACTTATTATCTCAGCTAGAGTAAAAAATTGGTGAATTTAATTAAAATGAAGAGAACTTAGATAAATTGTGGTATGTGTTCTGTGTAGTTTTTTCTGCAGAGCGGGTGATCTAGCGAGGCATGATATAACTGTCCAACAGCTACCGGAAGGACAAGCCTGATAAGACCTATTACAGCGCTAAGAGGTATAGGAGCCTCAGCGGGTGAAAGGTGGACTAACACTCTTCACATGTAGCGTAGCCAGACAAGTCTGGCCAAAGTCGGACTTGAAACGGTCCAATACACTATTCTCCATACGTAGACGAGAATTAAGAACGATCGTGGGGATACACACAGGACCCTGCCTGTTTGGAGAACATACGAGGAAACTAGGTCTGGGATCAAATGACTTTTGCAGAAGCCGTATGGCTGATGAGGAGGCAGAGTCTTTAGTACACTTCCTATGCTCATGTCTGGCTTTAGCACGCAGAAGGCATAAACATGGGTAGGATAATAATGGACAGCCACTCGGATCTCAAAACTGTAAAGTGCGAGATATATGGCGCTAGATGAGTAGTCCAACTGGGTCCACTATGGGTAAAAGAGAAATGAGTTCCTGTAGTATCACAATGGATATTCGTCATCGGTGTAAGTGTGCCGTAGCAGCCACTATAACCTAACTTAACCAAACCTATGTGTAAAAGATAATTTTGGTTTGTTTAAAAATCATAAAGATAATTATGGTTTGCCAAACATTTTAAATGCTTACACAAAAATGACCTAATTTTGCAAAATTATAAAAAAATGTATTGTATATACATATGTGGTATCTATGTATGTCGATTGTAGCAATGCGATTTTAATAAATTATATATCAAGATGGATTTGATTGTAGTTAAGAAGACAAAATTTGAATTATTTCAAGAATTATTTTTATACCTAAAAATTAAAATAAATTATATATTTTAATGTTATAATTATTATTTTAAATTGGGCGGATCATTCCAGCACTTAATGCCAGAAAACAACCTTATCACTCGGTGCAATACCCGGACAAAGACACATACTTAGACCTTAAAAACACCCAACCGTGATTTTTGGCCACCACCGGGAATCGAACCCGATACCCTCGATTACCAAAGCAAGGACTATACTTACTGTGCCAATGAGCGCGTAATTTTATTACTATTAATGAAAATAAAAAACTAATAAGTGAGTAATGAAAATGGAAAAATAATAATAATTATAATTTTAATTAATAAACAAAACAAATAAATTATCTAAATAATGTTAGTAATATATAACAACGAATAGTTTTTATAAAGTTAAAATTAATGTCAATTAAAGTTGTGAAAAAAAAACAATAACCAAATACAATACAACATATATACGTTGTTTGCTTAATTCATTGCCACTACTATTACCAATGATAACACATAATCATAATAATCGTTCATCAATATCATTCATTATCCACAATTTTGGATGCATCATCAACATCATGAATGCCAATGTTTTCCGCAACCAAAACAAATATTGATTTTGTAACTCGACATTTCAAACAAAACTTTTATAAAAATTATTATATATTATTTATTAAGTTAAACTAACCAAAAACGATGCACATGTGTAGTAAAATTCGTTATTTAGTTAATATTTACAAATTAATTATTCACCTATTTATTTATTTAATTTTATAAATTTATATTTTGTTTTTTGTGTTATTTGAATTTTGTTCTAATAAATTATGAGTATAATGTTAGTTTAAATATGGCCTTATTTGAAAATATAATGTGGGAACTAGAGTGATGTGAGTATGGTGATAAGTTGGTTGCGTTGACCCTTCCTTTACGTTTTACTATTGCGGTTAAATTTACACCAATTCAGGAATCCAAAATTATGAGCCAACTCAAGGCTGAGCAACAGGCAAAATCGACCGTGTACATTTGGAAGTTTTCGTGAATTGGTAAACTTCTGTTAAAAATAGGTCAACTATATGGAGGCCTGCCTGCTCGTTACAAATCCATTAATTTTTTCTCAACATGTTTTATTTAGAGTCGGGAATTAGGTATAGGAATTTAGACCCACAAATATCTGCCTGATATCTTAGACAAATGCGAGCAGTTGTAATGGCATTTTTCATAATATTTTCACACGTGTCGGCCGATACTAATACTTACGAATCCCCTTATTTCACTTGAATATTTTGTTTAAGTTGATACAGCATTTGTGGCTGATTAGCATATATTCTGCTCTTTAGATTTCCCTATAAAAGAAATTAGGCGCTTAGAAAACTGGCGACAATGAAGGCCAATTGACATAATTATTTATGATTTGGTCTGGGAATAATTGATGGGGTATTTGCATTGTTAGAAAACGAAACGAAACGTTAAACATAGGTATACCTGTTTACTGTTTGTAGTATTGTGTCTCCAACACATTGCTTTCTAAAATGAGGTCTATTAAATAATATTTTATTGTTTTTAGTTGTTGCAAATAATTCAATATTTTAATTATACATTTGCTTCTTACATTTTATAAACTACTCGTATAAAACAACCTTATCCATATAAATGTTTAATTGAACTGTTCAATTCGTTGGGTTTCAATAGCTACACATTTAACAAATCATACCAAGTTAAAGCGAACAAGCTTTACTATGGGAATGTATTATTTATTTATAAAGGAATAAAAACAATTTTCAACTATGGCTCTCAGCTGTCAACATTTTAACTAATTCACACAGAAAAATTAATTTTTGTATAGTTAAAAATATTTCATCTCGATAATTTTTTTCATCTAATTCCCATCATTTTCCTCTAAATCACTAGCAACTTATAACTTATTTATATTTATCTTATTTTTTTATAACTTATTTCTTGTGTTAAAAATATTTCACCTAAATAATTTGTTCATCTAATTTTTAACAAAATAATTTTACATATCACACATTAAAAATAAAATACTTACTTTAATGCTTGTCTATAGTGATTTATTGCAATATCGGGTTTTGATGCATCACGTAGAAAATTTCCAAAATTATAATGCATTTTAGCATTATGTGGTAAGACTGCCAATCCAGCCCTGGAACAGTAAAAATAATTTAATTAAATATTTATATTTAATACTGGAAAGTGAAATAGACTGCAGAATTCTGCTCACAGCGGAGCTAGAATACAGTAGTTTACTTTATATGGATAGAAATACAAGTATTCTGTAAGCTATGCAGAATTCTGCAGCTATTGTCTTTATTTCGAAAGTTGCCATGCAGAAGTAGACTACACTAGGTAAAATAAAACGAATCTAGTAAACTTATATCAAATTTTTATTTTTAAAATTAAAACAAAATCGTTTGATAATTTTGTATGGAATAAATTAAACCTCAAATAATTTCTGCCCTTGTATTTGATTCGCAGCTTTGCTTTCAGCGATACTGTATTTTTCAACTTGCCTTTCACACTAAAAGAGAAAGCAATCAATCTCTCATACTAAGAGATAGGCAATTCTTTCACTTCTTGAAGAGAAGCAGAAAGAATTGCTTATTTCTGTATGAAACCTTACGCTGAATGAAATCAAGGATAATAAAAAATTTATTCCACATCGTTTATACTTTCCTTATCTTTGATCTTTATGTCTTTATGGATATTGGTTAGCGTTTCTACAATCTACATAATTATAGAAAACAAAAAAGAGAAGCTTTTATTTAACTGCATATGACGAGCGAAACCAAGAATTTATTTGTTTCAATGTATTTATAAGACAATGCCGTGTACCTATATATAATACCGTGTAAGAACACATCTATTCGACCAATTACACTAATGCTGGCATTTACGAATACTTAATATCCGTTAACTGTTACTTAAATATAAATTAAAATAATGTCACAACACATAATCTGTAAACTTAAAACGACGCTTTACTGCTACTGAAGCAAAATCGGGCTGCTAAATATTTAATTGTACATTTTGACTGCTACATAGTTTTCTTTAGAAAAATATAAAACAAACAAAAAATAAATGTTTCGAAATAACTTTATTGAGGTGTTAGATAAAATCTTTAATAGCTTTATCAAATGTCTGTGTTGCAATCAACATGGCACATCATTATAATAATCTAACTGGCGGCCCGGGAATATGTTGAGATCAACAGTGCGACAAAATATCCCACAGTGGCAACAGGGTAAAATACACAAATAGACACATATGTTGGCGAAATATGATTTAATTCATCATATATGTGTATACAACAACAACAATATAAATATGATTTAATTCATGTGTATACAACAACAACAATATAGATGCAATGCAGCAATTCTATATCAGTGTAATTTTTTACTACAAAAATTACCGAATTGCAATTTATTTGTTGTTAGTGTCATTAGTATATAAGATTTTGTATATATACTGGAAAAATAAAATAATAAAATCAGAATAAATTCAACCTTAACAACGTGTTTACTCTCGCTTATTTAATAGACCCCACCCGTGGTAATCTATTAAATAAATAATACAACGATTTATTCTCGCCTACTTAATAGACCCCACCCGTGGTAATCTATTAAGTAAACTCATAAATCGAAGCGAACTTAATTTTAGAATTAAGTCACAAGCCGAGATTTTACATGGTCCTTTGAGCCAGATAAAAACAACGAGCCGGATTAAGCTGAGATTTTACATGGTCCTTCGAGCCACTAAAACAACCGGCAATTAGAAGTACGGACGGAGAGTCTATAACGTCGTCAAGCCTGACGACACCACTAGCCAAGCAACAACAGGCACAATCTTCACAATATTACCGTCGAGGGAGGAGCTGAGCAACAACCAGCACCAGTACAACCACTAGAAACCCAAACAACAACAAAATGGATTTATTACTTCAATTACAATAGGTAACAAGTGGCAAGATAGTACAAATAGAAAAAAACTATCGGAAAGACGGAGAAGACAGAAAGACAAAGTCTTACCTAGAGAAGAGAATAGCGAATCTAAAAGCGCTATACAACGAATTCGTTGGAAACGACGATAAAATTCTACGAATGATCCCGCCTCTGGGCGAGAACCACGCTTATCTCACCACGCGAAATATAACAACAGATGTTTACAATAAGCTGGTAGAAGATATGCGCCATCGCCTACATAGCGGACCACCATTGACACCAACAACGTCACAAGAAGCCCTACAACTTCCAAGTTCACTTCTCGAGGCATCATATAAACCGACGCCGTCAATTCGGGTAGATGCCGTACAAAATTTAACAACAGATTCTCAAAAAGAGGAAATCAAAGAATGTAACTCAGCTGCAAATCAACAACAACAAACGAGTACGAGTAGTTCAATAGAGGCCCTTCAAGCAGCAAAAATAGAAGGGAACAACAACACAAAATTGTTCAAAAGACAAGACGTCCTCATGCGCCTGATATATCAAAAATTGGCGACAATTAATTATTCCTTGGAAACCAACAACATATCTAAGGAATATGTTAGTCTTAAAATAAGACAATTAGAAAAAGACATGGAGGAAATCGCAGCCCAACATACAGAATTATTAGTAGAGTTGGAAGACGACGAACAAACCTCCAACTACTTTAGGGAAGATTATTATGGCAAGCTTCAAGAAAGAGTAGAAGATGCCATGATCAAACTACAACAGTTATGTTCCCAAACAACAACCATGGCAGAATCAGCAGCGCAAGTGAAATTGCCTAAGGTAGAATTACCAATATTTTACGGTGATTATGATCGGTGGGAAACATTCAACGATATATTCACTGAGCTGCTCCACCAAAACAACAAACTATCAGATACAGTAAAGATGACGTATCTGAAATCACACCTGCAGAAGGGAGCAGCGCAAATTATTAGTCACCTAACAACAACTGGTGACAATTACCAAACCGCATGGAATATAATCCAAGCAAGGTTCAACAATGTAAGGCTACTGGCAAACCATCAATTTAATGCACTATTGTCATTGGCGACAATTCAGATACCATCCGCCCAAGCAGTGAGAAACTTGCATGATACAGCACGAGAAATATTACACAATATAAAGCGGCTAAATATGGATTCGCCCTTCGAGGCACTCGTGGGTTTCATCTTAAACAAAAAATTGGACCCAGAATCCATTAGGATTTACGAAACAAATATAGAGAAGCCCAGAGAAATTCCACAACTAGAAGAATTCTTTCGATTCCTGGAGAAAAGGTTTCAATCTTTAGAAGCCATGGGCAATAATAGAGCAACAGCAACACGACCACACATGCATTATATACCACCATTGAAACGAGTGAATACAGCCAAGTTAACCAAAACGTGTTGGGTGGAAGGGTGTAAGGAGCATCATGGTTTAAATCAATGCCAGCAATTCAAAAACATGTCAACATTAAATCGGGCAAGGCTCGTTAGCTCAGCCAACTTGTGCATACGATGTTTAAGCCAGCATCAAGGAAGAAACTGCCAAGCAGAAACATGTATCGTGTGCAAAGGGGGGCACCACACACTTCTGCACTGCAACAATGCAGCATCAACTACCGGAAGTAGTGTCAAAACCGCCAAAACATTCGTGATCAACCATCAGGGACAAGTTTTATTACCAACTGCTTTAGTCAGAGCCGCAACTAGCGCTGGCGATTTTTTCACACTAAGAGCTCTAATTGATCCAGGATCACAGGCCACATTAATATCCTCCAAGGCCGCAAATCTATTCAACTTTAAAAAAGAGAAAGTAAACGTCACAATTTCAGGTGTAGGTGGAAAAAAGGCAGGCACCTGCAGACAAACCATCAATCTAAAAATATCGCCAAGATTTGATGGAGACTTCCAAATGAATATCAAACCCTTGATATTCGACCAACTAGACCAACAACTACCCGAGGTGGACTTTGCCACAAGCAGCTGGACGCATCTCCACCAAATACAACTGGCTGATCCCAACTACAATCAGTCACAGCCAATTGATCTTATACTTGGCGCAGACTATTATCCATCAATACTAATCAAAAACATCATCAAGGGAGGTCCACTAGAGCCGATGGCACAACAAACGGAATTCGGTTGGATTATATTGGGTAGCAGGAGCAACACAGGAAATCAGCACAAAACAACGATGATTGCAACCAGAAGTATAGAAGATCAGCTGCGATTACTGGTAGAAAACGAATCATCCAAGCTCTTTGATCCCGGCATATGTGAAGTTTCCCAGTATAATAATCCATTAGGATTATTAATAGTGGCCGGGGAATATGTTGCGATCAAAAGGGAACATCATTATAATAATCTAACTGCCGGCCCGGGAATATGTTGCGATCAACATGGCACATCATTATAATAATCTAACTGCCGGCCCGGGAATATGTTGAGATCAACAGTGCAACAAAATATCCCACAGTGGCAACAGGGTAAAATACACAAATAGACACATATGTTGGCGAAATATGATTTAATTCATCATATATGTGTATACAACAACAACAATATAAATATGATTTAATTCATGTGTATACAACAACAACAATATAGATGCAATGCAGCAATTCTATATCAGTGTAATTTTTTACTACAAAAATTACCGAATTGCAATTTATTTGTTGTTAGTGTCATTAGTATATAAGATTTTGTATATATACTGGAAAAATAAAATAATAAAATCAGAATAAAATTAAACCTTAACAACGTGTTTACTCTCGCTTATTTAATGGACCCCACCCGTGGTAATCTACTAAATAAATAATACAACGATTTATTCTCGCGTACTTACTTTAAAAGCTTGATGATTTAACTTCTAAAGTCAACAAATACAAACAAAGTGCTATTCTATGATTTAAGTTCCTGGCATCATTATTATTTATTAGTTTTATATATTAGCAGAGCCACCTATATATACAGAGCCCTAAGGTTAAAAATTGAGCTTTTTCTAGAGGAACTAAAATTGACGAAAAAAACATTTTTTCCATACAAAACATATGAAAAATTCAATTTTTTTCGGTGCGATATTTTTCAATGAAAATGTCGATGGATTAAGTATTTTAACATTGAAATAGAATCTACAATTATCATTTTATAATTGATTCAAAGCTTGATCAAAGAAGTTGTTTAATTTTTGATATATTTATTAATAAAATTTATAGAAAAAAAAGCATTTCTCCATTGAATTGATATAAATACACACAAATACCAACGCAATAAAATTAAACTGCAAGACGAAAAGAGAAAATAGTAAAAGTGTGGTTATGTTTCCTTTTGAATTATATTTTTGTGAATAAAATAAAATATTTAAAGGGTATTTCAATAAAAGCTGCATGATTTTGTTTGAATAAATCTCAAACTAATTTCACTTCAATTTCAACGTAAATTTTGGATTTTAGATTACAAATGGAACACCATGACTATCACAGTTCTTCTGGCACGGTTCTATTTTATTTTGGTAAAGTTTTGTTACGCATTTGTGCATAATTATGGTTCTAAATAAATTGTGCAGCTGTTATTGGAACCCCCTATGACATGTTGTAAGTTGTCAATATCACAATTTTTTTTCTATCGATCGATGTTTATGTTCTCTTTTTAAATTTTACGCTATTTCGTGAATTCAATTTTGATTTTTTTCTATTGCGATCTCAGCCAATTGGAATAATTTTGCACTCTATCCCTTTTCCGATTTCGCTACAAGGTAATGAAATAGAAATATGTGGTGATACATTTTCAAATGTATAAAAGGAAATAGAATAATGCTTTATACGAGCATGCTGCGATCGCAATAGAAAAAGCGAAATTAAAAAAAACATGTGAGATTTCATTCTTAAAAAAGAGACAAAATCATCGATCGAAAGGATGACAATATATGTTTTATTTATTTATTTTACCTACACATTCAAATAAATTCATGTTTACATAAATATGATAAATTCATATTTAATTTTGATTTAATGTTTATTAAATTAATAAAAGGTTTAAGGTTCTGACTTTCAGATATGTGCTAATTCAATATAGAATCAATTCCACAAAGTGTTTATCGAAATGAAAGATTTAACTTTTCATTGATGAAAAGTAATTCGAAAATGGTCATTTTTACATTGATTCTTATGGGATAATGCAAAAAGTAGTTCCTCTAGAAAAAGCTCGACAAAAAACATGGCTGATCCTTACGGCTCTGTATATATAGGTGGCTCTGATAGGACTCAAAAAAAATACAAAAAAAAACAATTACAAAATAAAATAATAATATGCCCAAAGCATCCATTCAATAGTCGAACTATGTTCACTATTCGAAATTTAAAAGCAAATTTTAACTGATATATATATATATATATATATATATATATATATATATATATATATATATATATATATATATATATATATATATATATATATATATATATATATATATATATATATATATATATATATATCATGAAAATTTTGATGAATTTTTTCAAAATAGCTCGTATATACGTGAGTCTAATAGAAGCAGAGATTTGTCCGGCACGTCATTCCGTACATTATTCCTGAACCAATTCCTTACATAATTCCATGTATGTTCACCGTGTATGTAATATTCTTTAAGCAAAAAATGTAAAATATTTATTATGTGATATCTATATAAGAGTGTACAAATTTCTGCAACGTATCTAGTCACGGTAATTGGAAATCATAATGTTATTCTTTATCAGATTTCTTTAATATCTTGATTTATGATTTATCTTTATTGTCAAAATAAAAAATTCGCGGATAAAACTACCTCGTACCGCGAACAACCACAACAACAAGAGGAGATAAATAACATCCTAACAATTCATCCGTCCAGAATAGTCTCCGTGCCAAATTTTACATCGATCTGCTACCACAATGCTTCAGTATCCGTGTTAAAGCTAAATCTTTTCTACTTAAACTTCTTGACAGCGATTATGATATATCATCATCTGCGAAACCTGGCTAACTAACAATTCTGAAGAATATTTTCCTGATACCTACATATGTCCATAGAAAAGATAGGCATAATTTTGACACCTATAAAATGTGGAGGAGTGTTAATCGCGGTAGAGTGAGCCATCTCAAATGAGTTAATAGCACGCTATTCACGGCTGGTTATTATTGCTGTTCGTATAAAAATTACTGAATCTTCAGTACTTGTAATTGCTGTGTATATATACCGTTCGGTTCTAACGTGGAACTTTATATAAAAATTATTACTTTCATCGATCCTTTGGTAGTGCCACATCAACGTGACGGTGAACTGCGTATATTCACAGGCGATTTCAATCTCCCGGATTTATTTTGGTTTGAAGATGGTATGTTTTCTTCCTCTACCGCTGAAAAGGCATTAGCCCTCATGGATTATTTTACCAGATCGCAACTACAAAGATTCATCATTCTCCGGTTACTATTAATGCATATTATGAAAATGTACTAAAAACTCTTTAGTGGAACTACTAAACATTCAGCGCAGTTCTTCAGAATGGTATATATATATATATATATATATATATATATATATATATATATATATATATATATATATATATATATATATATATATATATATATATACATATATATATTCATCGATCCTTTGGTAGTGCCACATCAACGTGACGGTGAACTGCGTATATTCACAGGCGATTTCAATCTCCCGGATTTATTTTGGTTTGAAGATGGTATGTTTTCTTCCTCTACCGCTGAAAAGGCATTAGCCCTCATGGATTATTTTACCAGATCGCAACTACAAAGATTCATCATTCTCCGGTTACTATTAATGCATATTATGAAAATGTACTAAAAACTCTTTAGTGGAACATAGTGGATATATAGTGGATATATATATATATATATAAATATATATATATATATATATATATATATATATATATATATATATATATATATATATATATATATCTATATATATATATATATATATATATATATATATATATATATATATTTATCATATTTCTTTAATATCTTGATTTATGATTTATCTTTATTGTCAAAATAAAAAATTCGCGGATAAAACTACCTCGCACCGCGAACAACTACAACAACAGGAGGAGATAAATAACACCCTAACAATTCATCGGGCCAGAGGAGTCTCCGTGCCAAATTTTACATCGATCTGCTACCACAATGCTTCAGTATCCGTGTTAAAGCTAAATCTTTTCTACTTAAACTTCTTGACAACGATTATGATATATCATCATCTGCGAAACCTGGCTAACTAACAATTCTGAAGAATATTTTCCTGATACCTACATATGTCCATAGAAAAGATAGGCATAATTTTGACACCTATAAAATGTGGAGGAGTGTTAATCGCGGTAGAGTGGGCCATCTCGAATGAGTTAATAGCACGCTATTCACGGCTGGTTATTATTGCTGTTCGTATAAAAATTACTGAATCTTCAGTACTTATAATTGCTGTGTATATATATACCGTTCGGTTCTAACGTGGAACTTTATATAAAAATTATTACTTTCATCGATCCTTTGGTAGTGCCACATCAACGTGACGGTGAACTGCGTATATTCACAGGCGATTTCAATCTCCCGGATTTATTTTGGTTTGAAGATGGTATGTTTTCTTCCTCTACCGCTGAAAAGGCATTAACCCTCATGGATTATTTTACCAGATCGCAACTACAAAGATTCATCATTCTCCGGTTACTATTAATGCATATTATGAAAATGTACTCAAAACTCTTTAGTGGAACTACTAAACATTCAGCGCAGTTCTTCAGAATGGTATATATATATATATATATATATATATATATATATATATATATATATATATATATATATATATATATATATATATATATATATATATATATATATATATATATATATATATATATATATATTATATATATATGTATATATCTATATATATATATATATATATATATATATATATATATATATATATATATATATATATATATATATATTCATATAAATATATATTATTTTAATAAGGTTTATTTTCAATCATACAAGTACATACATCCATAAATTCAAGAAACTTAATTTAACTTACTTTAGTAATGTTTCCCTTGAATACCAATTTTGATTTCGTGTTATAGTTTTTATTGTGCCACCAGCAATCACTATAATACCCATTAGTATAATTAGACTACGATATTTTGGAAAGGTTTCCCATAACATTTGTGCACCATACACTACCAGTAGAACACACCCGAGACTGTAATAGAAAAAAATGTTTTAATGAATTTATATTAAGGCGATGCCACATGGCATTCTAAAAACATTATTTCCATTTATGATTAAATGGAACCTGCTTAGGTTCCAGCCAACTTTAATAATAATAATAATAAAAATGGCAGCATATTAATGATTAAAATGAATGAGAAATGATATAAAATAAATTAAGTCAAAAATTTAATTCCTAATTTATGATAAATCATAAATATATTCCCATTTATCAAAAGTATGGGAAAAATGTTGCTAGGAACGAAAACCAATGATTTAATCAAAAAAAGTTGTATTACCTTGGAATATATAAAACACGTTCAGCGACCACAAAACCCACGGTTACCACCAGATTAGTAGCCGGCAGAAATGGTAACACGAGCAATAAAAAGCCTAATACAAGAGGAACATGACGTTGTTGCTGGAAACAATTATTATGAAATAGAAATAATATTTTATTAAGGTTCAATTCAAATGAGATCGATTTATATAGAATAATAATAATAGTAAATTAAATACTAATCCATAATCAGTAAGTTTGATGAAACTTTGCACTTATAGCATAGTATACACAACATATATTAAGTACTTACCTCTACATCAATAACACCACGATATGCTAACAAAAGGGCAGCACCAAATGCAGCAAATGTTAACAGATTTCGTGGATCACTGACTGATGTCAACAGCGGTATAGATCCCATTTGCCAATCGTGACTAAGAGTTGTTGGACATAAACACAACCACCAATTGAATGCTGCTAAATAGCAAAATGTTAATAATCTGTGAAATAAGATCACACAGAAGAAACATATATGTATTTATATATATAGATATAAATGGAAAATGAAATATGAAAAAATCATAACTGTTATTATGATATATGTATATATAATTTAAAAACATTTAAAAATTCAATTTATTGATAAAAACGTTCAATAAATTATGGTACTTTTTCAGCCGACTATACTGAAAAATGTAAATAATTCGATATAAGATAATTAGTAAAATAATCGCCAGCCTCGTAGGTAGAGTATGCAGCATCCTTGTGTATTCGAGGGTTCAGGATTCGATCCAGTAGCAACCAAAAAGTTACGGTTGATTGTTTCTAATGTGTAAGTACATTATTTAACTGCTGAATTTATCCACCCAATTTAATTTATTTTTTTTTTTTACAATATCTTATACATATTCAATGACCATCAGGACGAATATCATTTACCTTATATACGTAATTACATTACATTCAGTATTCAATATTTATTCCAGTTAAATTAACTGTTTAAATACCAAAGAGTTAAATAGACAAATCCCCCGAAACTACGAAGGAATGTTTCTATGATTTACCTTTAATACATCAACTACCAATGTATTGTTTGCACCTTTGCATTTCAGTTTATGGAATATTATATTTTATTATAATGTAAAATCCCACTTACCGCACATACATATTTGGATGAAACGCAGTCGGGTTATCTTGTTGACTAAATCGTGGCAATGATCCTTGTAATAATGCTAATCTTACAGCTAATAATACACACATTGATAATAATACACGTGATACACGTTTAGCAAATAAATTAGTCTCTTCGCTCCATCTTACATCAACTATAGCTCGTTTTAGCGAAGGCCAACATCGATATGTATCATAGACTAAATTTAATAAAAATACTGTTACGCCAGTCTCTTTCGCTAGCATACTTAAACCGCCTAATGCAATACTAAACCATATTGCAACTCCATCAAGATCATCTGATTTTCTGCAAATAACAAGACAATACGAAATAAATTTAATACGTTTGGATTTAAGAAATAAAAAAATTCATAATAATTATATATGTCACAAATTTAAATTAATAAAAACAAACAGACATTTTTGCGTATAAGTTAATCTAAAACCAAAGAAAAAAATTTCAAATTTTCAATCATCCCAATTTACATTTAGTTCTACCCAGAACTACAATTTTTTGCGTTCTAATTTTAATTTATTGGCCACAAGAGAATTCAGAATTAATAATTATTCAAATTTGTTCGATTATTGTAAAATTTTCGAGGTTGCTTGGAGTCCAAAACATTGATTATTAAATGGACGTACCATTTTTTCATCCTTTCGCCCGAGTAATACCAGAGATTTTATTATATTAGAGATATACAAAGCCGTATATATTTTTTCTACTGATCATTTGTTATTGTAAAATCACATTGGAACCCTGGATGTGTGTTAGTTTAAATTGTTGAATGTACATATACGAGAAAACAATACATTTGCATTTTTCATTTGGTTTGTTTTAAACATTTTTGTAGATCTAGTATGTATTGATATTACATTATAGAATGAAAAATAAAACAAAAATAATGTTTGAAATTTTAAGCTCGAAGGTGAAAAGAAATAAACGAGAAAAATTATTATCGATGATATACTCGTATATGTTTGAACAACCAAAAACAACAAATTTAAATTGCAAGTGACAACCTAGCTTTGTTTTACTATTTTTAATTTTTCAGGAATATGTTGGACTTATTTTTATTGTTTGGGTTTTAAATGATTTTAAAATATTATGGTAGTGTCGATTTTTTCATATTTTTTAAAGAAAACGTTTAAATTTTGTATTAACGTAAATTAATATAATGGTCATTGCCCCTGTGGTCAGGGGGCACTCACATGTCTCGTAAATCTAAATTGCACGAACATGTTTCCCAAGAATACCACCACAGTATCCTTTGCTTGTCGTAGGAGGCGACTAAATGGTTGGATCGCTGGGCTGACGACCCGCATCCGTAAAAAAATCAAGTGTTTATAAAGTCAACAAAAAGAAAAATGGATACCGCCAAAACAACACCGGACCCCTGCTCAAGTACCCGGACACGAGATTAAGAATCGGCAGGTGGAACGTGCAATCACTAAGAAAACCAGGAGCGTTAGAGGGCCTAATCACGTGCATGAAGGAGTATCGGCTGGAACTCGTTGCTCTTCAAGAAACTCGCTGGCCTAAAAGTGGAGACCATGTGTCCCAGGCCTATACGTTGCTCTACAGTGGAGATGACCTCGGAAATCTTGGAGCTGGATTTCTTTTTGGGCCGCAGGTAAAGAACGCTGTTTTGGATTTCCAAGCAGTCAATAACCGATTGTGTAAGCTTCGCTTGCGCATGAAGTTAGCCAACCTGTATATAATTTGTGTACATGCGCCCACAGAAGTCAGCCAGCCCCAAGATAAAGACTGATTTTACAGTAACTTGGACGATCTGATGGGATCTATACGCGAGAACGATGTTAGAATGGTAATTTAGAATGGTAATTGGGGACTTTAATGCTATAGAGCTGGCAGAAATCAGGCCGACTTGTGTGAAAACATAGGTTCGTACTCCCGACACACGAAACTGCGACCGATAATGGTGAGAGAATGATGTACTTTGCGGTTGCTCATGATCTTAGAGTAGCAAGCTCATTCTTCCCTCACAAACACATACATCTAGAGACATGGACACATCCCCGCGGAGCTTTCCGCCGTCAAATTGACCATGTGTTAATTTCTAAAGGACGGGCTCAGGTTGTGCAGGATGTGAGAACGGTCAGCAACCAAATACGTATGCAGCGATCATCATTTGCTCGCTGCAAAGCTACGATGGAAGTTTTCGTACAAGTCTGGGAACACGGCGAAACGCATGGTACGTTTCGACTGTAAAGGTATGATAAATGAAAATCAAAAGAAACGATATCAGGATCTTGTCAGCGACAACATTAATGAAGCTAATTACCAGTCTGATTGCGTGAATTCTGTCTGGGAAGTACTGCAAACTTCGGTTGTCAGTGGTGCTCAACAGACTTTAGGTATAGTGAAAGTCAGACCCAAGAATTTTTGGTTTGATGACGAGTGTCGTCTTGCAGTTGAGCAACAAAATATAGCCCATAATGAAGTGCAACAACGTCTCACAATCGCGAGGAAAAACAAGGCTGACCTTGCAAGAAGGGAAGCTAAGCGGATTTGTAAACGGAAGAAGCGAGAATGGTGGAAGGCCGTGGTTCTCAAAGTACAACAACTCAGCAATGAGCGCAGTTTCTCGCGTAATTTCTTTAAAGGAATTACTGGACTGCACCATACTTTCAGGCCTACGCCATTCGGGACCGGGATGGAAACCTTTGTGTCAACATCGACGCAGTACTTGACGCATGGAGTGGACACTTTACAGGTCACTGCTTGATGTCCATCATGCGCCACAGACTGTTGTTGATCCACCTCTAATACAGACTGCGGAGATTTGCACTGAGGAGCCATCCCATGAGGAATTCACTAAAGCCATGCAGAGATTGAAACGAAACCGATCATCTGGAGTGGACTGCATTAATTCGGAGCTCTTGATATTCGGAGGGGATATTTGTGGAACTGTCTTTTCGACCTTATTCGATTAGTATGGCGAACCAAAGTTATGCCTGACGAATGGAAAGAGGCCGCGATATGCCCCATCTTCAAAAAGAGAGACCGCTTGAAGTGTGAGAATTATCGCGGTATAGCACTCCTTTGCACAGCATGGAAACCACGAGTCCGCTCTTTTGAAATCAACAGATCCTTTTGATATCAATTTAACTGGGAAGTTTTACGTGGATCAGCACGGTCGACATATAGTTTTCTATGTAGCAGCATATTCATCGTGATCCTTGATTTCTTATACATGGTTAAACGGGAGTTCGACTATATCAAATTTTATTTTTTCTGCTAATATTTTTAACAGTTGAAGTTTTTTACGGGTGAAGATCATCACCCCAGCGATTAAACGAGGTTAAAACTCAATAAAAGATCGATATGTAGTTTAAATTACTATATTATATTTTACTTTTTTATAATACATGTAGATACATATTGAAAAACTAACTATTTAAAATTGACATTTTTGATTGTGAAATGTATTTTTTTACTGCCCATTTACAATGTTTTCGCAACAATACTAAAATCATAAAATCTAATATTTCATTATGGTGATCATAACATCCGTTGTTATGATTTAAAATAGTTTCAAATTCGAATCGCGATTTCGCAATTTCAATACATTTTTTTTTAATGTATTGTTTAATATTTTTGATATGTCCAGTGTTATTAAAGATTTTATGAAAAATATTAACTCAATATTTTGAAAAATTAAAAAATATTTCAGATGGGGCATTTAAGCTTCCAAAATCAGAATTTTTCGAATAATTTTTAAAATAGATGAAACGCTCATTTTTAAGAGTTATTGTTTCTTCGCTTTTAGTAAGTAATAGCTCACACGAATTACATTTTATATTTTTATTAGATTTAAAAAAAACATACCCAATGTAATATTTTAGAGAAGCATCGTCTATGTCTTCATCTCCATTTAAATTAGGCTCTGGGAGCACAAGTAAATCTTCAAATTCAAAATTTTGAATCTGGTTTGAATCATCGGATAGTATTGGGTTTTCAGTTATGTCTCTTGAATCAGGTGAGGTGTATACTTCATAATTCTCCAATTCGTTGAGACTAGATGTATCTTCTTCGTCATCATTTTCACAATTTGCAAGATTTGTGTTTTTTAATAATCTTAAGCACATTATCTGGGCAACCGTTCTGCTGAACTCCAAAACCGATGGATTTTTACAATGTCCTCCTTTCCCTCGAATAACCGAAAATGTATTTTCAAGCGGATCTTGATTAAATCTTGAAGTTATTATGAACCTATCACAGTTACCTTTAAATAAATCATTAGATAACTGTAGAATTGCATTTATTGTTGTTATTAATCCTTTGAAACAGAAATTGGGGCTTTTTTTCTGACATTTTAAACTGCCTATGTATAATTTCATAGAAACCAAATTTTCAACTACGTGATTATTATACTTCAAAGCACATTGGTTAATATTTTTTGCATACAAATTTCTGCTATTCAAATTATCGAACAATTTATCTAATTTTTCACAAAAGTTGGCTGTTGCAAGAGCATATTTTTTATTTTCGATAGAAAATTTATCAAGCTCATACATTGTTCTGATTGCAGCAGCTACAGTCCGACTGAAAATTTGAGTTGCCAATGCAACTCGCATTTTTTCGAAAGTATTTGGATATAAATGGCGATAAGTAATCTTAGGGCACAGTTTTGTAGAACTATTTTTTTCCGTATCGTATAGTTCTCTTAATACTCCCCAGCTAACTACTCCATCATTCGTTTCAATATTTGCTTGCATTAAATTATTTCTAAATGATTTCATTAGATGTGGAACATCAAACATGGCATAAATTTGTCTGTCTGCACAGCTCATTTTAAAAAATGGAGTTTCGTCATTTATGTTTAACAATTTGTACGCCTTTCTATTGTTCGATCCTTGATCACATACTACAGCTTGCACAACAAATCCAATATGATCTAACAGTTTAATGTTTTCATTAATTAGTTTTACCAAATGTTCACCAGATATTCCTTTGGCCGAAGAATAGTATGATAAAACATATTTGTATTTAGAAAATAATCCACGGACCATAAACACCAACACATATTTTGCCACCTCAGGTTTTCTTTCAGTTCCATCATCTGTGTATCCTTGAATTAAATCATTTTTTATGTCGTACTCCAAATCTCGTCGGATGTTCAATTCATCGAACATCAAAACTGCGTAACGATTTTCAATTGATAAATTTTCAGTTTTTTTTTTTAAATTTTCGACAACATTTTCATTTACTCCGGGTGCAAGGTTTATAATTGGCATCCAATTTATAATTGAACTCTTAGATGGTAAATTTAATTTTAAATTGTCTCGAAGAAATCTATAACATGCTGGAGATATAAAGTATACGTTTTGGGCTATGTTACGCTGTTCTTGAAGATATTTAGAGGTTTTTGAATTTCGACATAAAATCATTTTTGCAAAATATTTTGCATCCAAACTTAAATTTGAATCATCAATCTGTTGTGATTGTAGTTTTTTCTTAGGAATTAATTTCCTTTTATTTTGAAATTGTAGGTAAATTAAAGTTTTTCGATTTTTAATGTATTTACTTTTCAATATGTCGTAATGTTTTTTGAATAATAAATATTTTTTTTTATATAATTCACTAATTTTAATATATTTTATACAGTTAGTGCAATCTGCTTCGACACTGCAAGATGTATTTGAATAATGTCTAGGAGATTTTATGTTCTCAAACTCGAAAATGCTCATTTCGTGCAATGTTTCACTGTCTTGATATCCATATGTTTTTATATTTTTATATTTTGATGAATTTTCAGGCAGATTTAAATTCGAAGATGAGTTACCGGCCATTGGCATTGAATCAACAACTACACTCTCATCTATCAATACCATATCAGGGTCACCTAAATATAACTTCGGGACAACATTTTTTTTTAGTTTTCGTTTTCCTTTATCGGTCTCATCGAAGTGCTTTTCACAAATAATTCATTTTTTTTTTAAATTATCATGTGACAGTGAGCATTTGTCAACCCAAATTTGAAAATATGGAGAATTTTCTTCCGGGAAACCATAAAACTTTCTATAAGGATGGCTGCGTCGAGTGGCTTTACAATTCACAACAGCGCATGGGATTCCACTAACCATGTGATTTTCTTTATTAAAAAACGCCATTATAGAGAGGAACAAATTAAATTATTGTGTACTAAAATCAAACGAATTATTGTTGCACTGTTTGCGTAACTCATCCACACCATATGAATTTTCTAGTCAAACTAAAATATATTTTTTTAATGCAACGATTGAGAAATAGAGCGTGGAAAAGGTAATAGAGAAAAAACAGTATTACAATTTGTAAATGTGTATTCTCTTGTATACTATATGCAATATAAAAAATTTATACCAATACATTACCAGGGTCAGGATAATTTACAACAACAATGCCATATTAGAAAAACGTATATAGCTTTGTATATCTCTAATATAATAAAATCTCTGGTAATACCCAATTTCCTTTAATCTGTTTTGTTCTAATGGTATACAATCATTAAAAAATGCAAGTCCAATAAGAGTTTCGCTGAGGTATCATAAATGTCTGGAAAGTACCTGAAGGACTGTTTCTGCTAAAGGTTTATCAATTCTACTAACTGTTTAAATAATTTTAAATCATTTGGAGCTGCTTCAGTTGGAATACTGCATTCGAACCAATATTTGATATATAGCCTCATTATAAATATTTTGAGTTTTTGGAGTGCACGGAGCTCCCTGTCTACAAAAAATAAAAATAATTAAAATTGTTAATGACTAAATTGTAATTATTATTACTGACAGAGTAAATATATTTTCAAAATGTAAATATATTTTATAAAATATAAATATATTTTTTCAAATATATTTTCAAACCATATGTTGCTTTTGGCATCCACCTTGCATGTGATATAGCAGCTGGGTTTTAACTCGACCGATCGATTAATTGATTCCCACAAAAATAGAAGCCCTTGTTCCAAAAAATCAATATAATCCCCACGAGTTTGATGAATTTTCAACTGTTGTTTCAAAAATTCCACAATACATTTCTTTTACATATGGATCTTGCATGCCAGATACATACGAGCCTATGTCTAGCAGAAAACATAATTGGGTTTGAACATTTGTTTCCTATTAAAAACGCTGCTCCATTTTCAATTTCAAAGTTCGACGCTGTGGTATCAAAGAACATACGTTTAACATTATCAACAACTTTCCAGTCATTTAGAGTTCCGAAAACAGCTTGCTTGTGACCAGTACCATTTTCCAATTTCGGGAGGGCAAGCAATTTAGAGTTCCCACCACCAGAACAACTATATACCTAACTATGTTCAGTATCCATATTTGTTATATTATTGTAAGTTGATGTACTACTCGTTAAATCTTCTTCTTCTTTAAGAAGCAAATCAAACATTATTTGCAACAATTTCTTGCTTTCGTTTCATACTTTGTAAATTTCCTATATTATTCCTAAGCCACTAAGACCTGCTACCTAGCATTGTAGAACCATGTTCGATCCCAAGTTACTATTTCCATTTTCTTCTGAGCATTGAAATCCAATTGTTTAACAATTGCAATCAATTTGCTTTTATTAGAAATGCCATTTCTATATACTGTAACGAAATAGATAACACTCTGGTGTATACGCAGTAAATTTCCGGTGGTCAATTATTATTGCATAAATTTCCCTAAATTTTGGTTGAGAGAGGAGAACACCTTGTTTTTTTTGATGAGTCAGTTGAGCTTTGAATGGCGAGGAAAGACATAGATTGAAAAATAAAAAAAAATTAATAAAAAAATTTAATTATCCAAAAGTGGATAAATAAAAGTAACAAAAAAAAAAACTTTTTTTTGTGTGGTGCATATCTTTAAAAAAAAAAAAAAAGTATTATATAATTGTTAAAATTAAAAATAATTAAAAATAAGTTTTTAATAAAGATAATAATTAATAAAAAAAAAAATATAAATATAAAACATTATATGTAATCATAATAAAAATAAATAAACACTTAATTAAATACATTGATATATATGTATATGAATATTATATGTGAATTAAAATAAAAAAATGAAAAATTTGAAATTCGATCGTAATTTATAAATCAAGTCCCTGCTCGGGCGCCAGGTGATTGAATTTGGTCATTAAATTACAACAACAAAAAAAAATATTTTTAAATTCATATATTTGTATGGAGTACAAGAAAAAAAGAAAGACTTAATCTATCTCCTGACGTGCAACCACGGTTGTTATAAACTACGTAAAGAAAAAGGTTGCAGAAACTGAGTGTGGTCGGGCCAGATAAGGAGGTTCTGTGGCATATCATCGGTGACGTTGGAGTGTTTATTGGAATATCCTCATCGACTACGGAGGGTCGTTAGCTGACAGAGGAACCGCATAGGATTACTTAATGTAGATAAGTACAAAATACCCTTACTTTAAATTTATTAAAGCTCCACTAGAAAAAAAAAGAATTTTTTTTAAGTATATTTTTTTTTATACAATACGAATGAATTTCTTCGTCATTGGGATGGCTGGCTAATTGTATAAAAATTGGCGGGTGAGTGACTCAGCGAACATGGCCTTGTTTATATTTTTTTTTGTTTATGGATCATTAAGGTTATAGGGTTAGTTTTATTAAACGGTGACCAACTGGCGTGGTGGTAAACGAACCCTCCAGTCCGGGAGATGCTGCCCGCGTGTTTAGAACATCACCACGCGTTAGTGTGTTACGTTCAGCAAACCGTTACAATACATGGATAGATACGAAACGACGCGCCAGAAAGACGTGTCAATACTGAATGTTTAGTTCACTAAACAGGTCATACAGGTTTATATATAATAATATTGTACATATCATATTACATTCATTTCATACGTTTTGATTTTATATAAAAATCACAATGTATAGCCAAAATGAAATTAATTTAATTTTGCTATATAAACCGAAAATATGTATTTAATAAATTAGAATTAAAATTATTATTCAAATTGATTGTTTCAATTCTCGCGATTATTAAGACCTCACCCGTAGTAATCGTAGCAATCGCTTCAACCAAGTTTTAAGTAGAGGCTAAAACTTTACATGGTCCTTCGAGCCGTATTCAACAACATAAGCCGGATTTAACAACATCAAGCTGAATTTAACAACATAAGCTACAATTATTCGAGTCTTCACATTAACTCATCAATCAAATGGATAAACTACTGCAGAAGAATGATGAGACTGGCGCAAAAATAACAACTTTAGCCAGAAACTACCACAAGGATGGAGATATACGAAAGACTAAATCGTATCTTGAAAGAAAGATAGAAGAGTTAAAAAAGCTCTACGCCGAATTTCTGGCCACAGATGACCAGATAATATCGATGGATGCTCCAATCAAAGAGGATCATCCATACAGAGCAATGAGGATTACAATTGCCGAAACAAATAAGGATCTACTTACTGAGATGCGTCAGCTCCTGAACAACGGTCCACCACTAACACCAACAGTGCCATTAGTATCATTGTCCAGTACAGACAAACAGAAGCATTTTGACTTTCCTAGCAAGGAAATGATGAACAAAGGGCAAGCAACAACACCGCCACCATCATCTAGTTCGGATAGACGTCAACACCATGACGATCTGAAGTGCGTAAGCAAGGAATTGTCAAGCACCAACCAAAAACTGCTAATGAGGCAAGATGTGCTGATGAGGAATGTGTACCGGAAAATGGACTCCATCGAGCAAACATTGGATAACACCAACAGTCCAATAGAATACTTGAAATTAAAAATAGATCAACTATCTAAGGAAATTGAGGTAATTGATCAACAACACATAGAGATCCTATAGTGGAAATAGATGAAGACCAAACAAATAAATACGTGCAAGAAAATTATTATGAAACCCTTAAGGAGAAAGTGGACACATTAATAATGCGTTTACAGCGCAACCAGCAGAAAGATACAACGAGCCTTTCTGAAGAAGCTAGAGTACAATTACCCAAAATACAATTACCAACGTTTTACGGCGATTATGAGCAATGGAGCGCGTTCAACGACATATTCACCGAGCTCATTCACAACAACAAGCAGCTATCGAACACTATAAAAATGACTTACCTGAAGTCAAATGTGCAAAAGGGAGCAGGACAGTTAATTAGTCATCTCACAACAACGGGTCACCAAGTTGCTAGCAAATAAGTATTTCAACTCATTGATGTCCTTACCAACTATACATGCAGCATCGGCGGTAACAATTCGAACCTTGCATGATACTGCAACCGAAATACTGTACAACATCAGCAAGCTAAAGATAACCTCTCCCTTTGAAGCACTGGTAATGTTCATTCTAGGCAAGAAACTAGACCCTGAATCAATTAGACTGTACGAAACCACATTGGAAAATCCGAGGGAAATTAAACAGATCAGTCATTTCTTCAACTTTTTAGAAAGAAGATTTCAATCCCTAGAGGCTATGGGTGTCATCAAGGTAGCAAACACATCACCCATCAATGGCACCACTGAAACGAGTGCATGTAACAACGGTAAACAGCCAGTGTCTAGTAAAGAGATGCCAAGGGAGGCATCAATTGCAAGACTGCAATCAATTTAAACTAATGCCAACACTAGATAGAAACAAACTGGTCAGCGATACATCCACTTGCGTACGTTTTTTAACGCAACATCCAAGGGGCATATCGTGCACATCCGCAATACGATGTATTGTGTACCAAGGTCAACACCACACTCTTCTGCATGGCAATAATATGGCATCAACCAACAAGGGGATAGCGCAAACTCTCATAGTCAAACAACAAGGCCCCGTACTGCTACCAACAGCAGTGGTCAGAGTAGCAACAGGCACTGGAAAACTCAATACAATAAGGGTACTAATTGATTCTGGGTCACAAGTAACTTTAATATCATCAACGGCTGCTAATCTATTAAACATTAAGATGAAAAAGGCACATATCAACATTTCAGGCATTGGTGGTACCGAAGCAGGAATCTGCAGACATACCATCAACATAAAATTAATGCCAAGATTCAATGAGAACTTTAGCTTAGACATTGAAGCCTTAGTACTCAATAACTTAACTCAACAACTACCGGCAGTTTCCATTGATACAACCAAGTGGGCCCATCTTCAAAATCTAGAACTTGCAGATCCACAATATAACCAACCTCAACCAATTGACCTGGTACTCGGGGCAGATCATTACCCGTCGATTGTAACCAGCAGCATCATCAAAGGCGGTTACCAGGAGCCTATGGCACAAAACACGGAATTTGGCTGGATAATAATTGGCAGTATGGGCAACACAGATGATAGTAATAGAACAACAATGGTGACCACTAAAGCAATCGAGGAGCAATGGAAGTTGCTCGTGGAAAACGACAACATTCCTGAAAAGCGAAGCCACACCGAGGAAGAAACCCAAGTAGAAGAACATTTTAAAACTAACGTAGTAAGGGGAACCGGTGGAAAATTTATAGTAAGGATTCCATTCAACAAAAACCCTAACACGCTAGGGGAATCGCGAAAAAGAGCCGTTGCAAGGTTATTACAAATCGAAAGAAGATTCATGAAGGATCTAAACTACAAAAAACTTTATTATAAATTCATGCAGGAATACATCGATTTAAACCACATGGAGTTGATCCAGGAAAGACGGAACGACGAACAAGCTGAAAACACATATTACATACCTCATCATGGTGTGATCAAGGAAGGCAGCACAACAACCAAACTTCGAGTAGTGTTTGACGCATCCTCCAAAACTCCATCCCTTTAGGGTATCCCTAAATGATATCATGATGACAAGGCCCAAACTTCAAGAAGACCTTACCGATATATTACTACGTTGGCGAAAACATAAAATTGTGATGACCGCCGACATAGAAAAAATGTATCGTCAAGTATGGATAAACAAAAGGGACCGAGACTACCAACGAATATTATGGAGAAGCGATCCTTCTCAGCCAATCAACGCATACAGATTAAACACAGTAACGTATGGAACTTCCGCAGTCAGCTATTTGGCAGTAAGAGCACTATTACAACTAGCTCAAGAAGGAGCCAGTACCCATCCCACAGCAGCTAACATCATCTTAACAGACTTTTACGTCGATGACCTGTTCACTGACAAAGACAGTGTGGAGGAGGCACTAATAGCACTAAACGAATTACGAGAGCTCACAGCCCAAGGTGGATTTCCGTTAAGAAAATGGACATCCAACAAAATCGAAATAACAAAACATATTCCTCACGAGCAACTGGCCGATGGAAACATTCAAATCAAACTAAACGACTGCATCAAAACTCTAGGGATTTTATATAGCCCTCAAACACCCCCTTGAAGTTATCCCAGGATTTCATCCCATGATTTTTAAAAAAATACCTCTGGCAACACTACCGTAAATAATCCATCCCAGACTTTTTAAAAATACATATAAAATTTATATAGTTTTTTCATCCCAGGATTTTTTACATTTTATACTATCCCACACTTTTTCGTATACAAAAAAATATGTATGTATACAGTTAGTACCAAAATACTCATCCCAGACTTTTTTAATATGTAAAATTGATTTGGTGGAAAATAAATTATTATGTGCAAGTCTTTTTAAGGACGGCTAATTTAGCTTTGTGATAAGGTTCAAGACCCTGTTAGTAACCATTACGCCAGCTTTAATAATTTTGTGACCGTTGGAATTTCCACCATATAAATAAATGTGGTGCCTTTGCCAACTTTACAAAGTAAAGTAAAATCGAAAAAATCGTATGGCCAAACTTTTATAGGGTCGGCTTTTTTCGAATATTGATTGAGTTTGGGACCTTGTTGGCTACCACTGTGCCAGCGTTGATGATGTTTTGCCCGTCAGAATTTCCGCAATATAAATAAATGTGGTGCCTTTGCCAACTTTACAAAGTAAAGCCAAATCGAAAAAAATCGTATGGCCAAACTTTTATAGGGTCGGCTTTTTTCGCATATTAATTGAGTTTGAGACCTTGTTGACTACCACTGTGCCAGCGTTGATGATGTTTTGCCCGTCAGAATTTACGCAATATAAATAAATGTGGTGCCTTTGCCAACTTTACAAAGTAAAGTAAAATCGAAAAAATCGTATGGCCAAACTTTTATAGGGTCGGCTTTTTTCGCATATTGATTGAGTTTGGGACCTTGTTGGCTACCACTGTGCCAGCGTTGATGATGTTTTGCCCGTCAGAATTTCCGCAATATAAATAAATGTGGTGCCTTTGCCAACTTTACAAAGTAAAGCCAAATCGAAAAAAATCGTATGGCCAAACTTTTATAGGGTCGGCTTTTTTCGCATATTGATTGAGTTTGAGACCTTGTTGACTACCACTGTGCCAGCGTTGATGATGTTTTGCCCGTCAGAATTTACGCAATATAAATAAATGTGGTGCCTTTGCCAACTTTACAAAGTAAAGTAAAATCGAAAAAATCGTATGGCCAAACTTTTATAGGGTCGGCTTTTTTCGCATATTGATTGAGTTTGGGACCTAGTTGGCTACCACTGTGCCAGCGTTGATGAAGTTTTGCCCGTCAGAATTTCCGCAATATAAATAAATGTGGTGCCTTTGCCAACTTTACAAAGTAAAGCCAAATCGAAAAAAATCGTATGGCCAAACTTTTATAGGGTCGGCTTTTTTCGCATATTGATTGAGTTTGAGACCTTGTTGACTACCACTGTGCCAGCGATGATGATGTTTTGCCCGTCAGAATTTACGCAATATAAATAAATGTGGTGCCTTTGCCAACTTTACAAAGTAAAGTAAAATCGAAAAAATCGTATGGCCAAACTTTTATAGGGTCGGCTTTTTTCGCATATTGATTGAGTTTGGGACCTTGTTGGCTACCACTGTGCCAGCGTTGATGATGTTTTGCCCGTCAGAATTTACGCAATATAAATAAATGTGGTGCATTTGCCAACTTTACAAAGTAAAGTAAAATCGAAAAAATCGTATGGCCAAACTTTTATAGGGTCGGCTTTTTTCGCATATTGATTGAGTTTAGGACCTTGTTGGCTACCACTGTGCCAGCGTTGATGATGTTTTGCCCGTCAGAATTTACGCAATATAAATAAATGTGGTGCCTTTGCCAACTATACAAAGTAAAGCCAAATCGAAAAAAATCGTATGGCCAAACTTTTATAGGGTCGGCTTTTTTCTCATATTGATTGAGTTTGAGACCTTGTTGACTACCACTGTGCCAGCGTTGATGATGTTTTGTCCGTCAGAATTTACGCAATATAAATAAATGTGGTGCCTTTGCCAACTTTACAAAGTAAAGCCAAATCGAAAAAAATCGTATGGCCTAACTTTTATAGGGTCGGCTTTTTTCGCATATTGATTGAGTTTGGGACCTTGTTGGCTACCACTGCGCCAGCGTTGTTGATGTTTTGCCCGTCAGAATTTACGCAATATAAATAAATGTGGTGCCTTTGCCAACTTTACAAAGTAAAGTAAAATCGAAAAAATCGTATGGCCAAACTTTTATAGGGTCGGCTTTTTTCGCATATTGATTGAGTTTGGGACCTTGTTGGCTACCACTGTGCCAGCGTTGATGATGTTTTGCCCGTCAGAATTTCCGCAATATAAATAAATGTGGTGCCTTTGCCAACTTTACAAAGTAAAGCCAAATCGAAAAAAATCGTATGGCCAAACTTTTATAGGGTCGGCATTTTTCGCATATTGATTGAGTTTGAAACCTTGTTGACTACCACTGTGCCAGCGTTGATGATGTTTTGCCCGTCAGAATTTACGCAATATAAATAAATGTGGTGCCTTTGCCAACTTTACAAAGTAAAGTAAAATCGAAAAAATCGTATGGCCAAACTTTTATAGGGTCGGCTTTTTTCGCATATTGATTGAGTTTGAGACCTTGTTGACTACCACTGTGCCAGCGTTGATGATGTTTTGCCCGTCAGAATTTACGCAATATAAATAAATGTGGTGCCTTTGCCAACTTTACAAAGTAAAGCAAAATCGAAAAAATCGTATGGCCAAACTTTTATAGGGTCGGCTTTTTTCGCATATTGATTGAGTTTGGAACCTTGTTGGCTACCACTGTGCCAGCGTTGATGATGTTTTGCCCGTCAGAATTTACGCAATATAAATAAATGTAGTGCATTTGCCAACATTTCAAAGTAAAGCTAAATCGAAAAAAAATTCGTATGGCCAAACTTTTATAGGGTCGGCTTTTTTCTCATATTGATTGTGTTTGAGACCTTGTTGGCTACCACTGTGCCAGCGTTGTTGATGTTTTGTCCGTCAGAATTTACGCAATATAAATAAATGTGGTGCATTTGCCAACTTTACAAAGTAAAGTAAAATCGAAAAAATCGTATGGCCAAACTTTTATAGGGTCGGCTTTTTTCGCATATTGATTGAGTTTAGGACCTTGTTGGCTACCATTGTGCCAGCGTTGTTGATGTTTTGCCCTTCAGAATTTACGCAATATAAATAAATGTGGTGCCTTTGCCAACTTTACAAAGTAAAGTAAAATCGAAAAAACCGTATGGCCAAACTTTTATAGGGTCGGCTTTTTTCGCATATTGATTGAGTTTGAGACCTTGTTGACTACCACTGTGCCAGCGTTGATGATGTTTTGCCCGTCAGAATTTACGCAATATAAATAAATGTGGTGCCTTTGCCAACTTTACAAAGTAAAGCAAAATCGAAAAAATCGTATGGCCAAACTTTTATAGGGTCGGCTTTTTTCGCATATTGATTGAGTTTGGGACCTTGTTGGCTACCACTGTGCCAGCGTTGATGATGTTTTGCCCGTCAGAATTTACGCAATATAAATAAATGTGGTGCCTTTGCCAACTTTACAAAGTAAAGCCAAATCGAAAAAATCGTATGGCCAAACTTTTATAGGGTCGGCTTTTTTCGCATATTGATTGAGTTTGGGACCTTGTTGGCTACCACTGTGCCAGCGTTGATGATGTTTTGCCCGTCAGAATTTACGCAATATAAATAAATGTGGTGCCTTTGCCAACTTTACAAAGTAAAGCAAAATCGAAAAAATCGTATGGCCAAACTTTTATAGGGTCGGCTTTTTTCGCATATTGATTGAGTTTGGGACCTTGTTGGCTACCACTGTGCCAGCGTTGATGATGTTTTGCCCGTCAGAATTTACACAATATAAATAAATGTGGTGCCTTTGCCAACTTTACAAAGTAAAGCCAAATCGAAAAAAATCGTATGGCCAAACTTTTATAGGGTCGGCTTATTATCAATATGCGAAAAAAGCCGACCCTATAAAAGTTTGGCCATACGATTTTTTCGAATTTACTTTACTTTGTAAAGTTGGCAAAGGCACCACATTTATTTATATTGCGTAAATTCCGACGGGCAAAATATCATCAACGCTGGCACAGTGGTAGTCAACAAGGTCCCAAACTCAATCAATATGCCATAAAAGCCGACCCTATAAAAGTTTGGCCATACGATTTTTTTCGATTTGGCTTTACTTTGAAAAGTTGGCAAAGGTACCACATTTATTTATATTGCGTAAATTCTGACGGGCAAAACATCATCAACGCTGGCACAGTGGTAGTCAACAAGGTCCCAAACTCAATCAATATGCGAAAAAAGCCGACCCTATAAAAGTTTGGCCATACGATTTTTTCGATTTTACTTTACTTTGTAAAGTTGGCAAAGGCACCACATTTATTTATATTGCGTAAATTCTGACGGGCAAAACATCATCAACGCTGGCACAGTGGTAGTCAACAAGGTCCCAAACTCAATCAATATGCGATAAAAGCCGACCCTATAAAAGTTTGGCCATACGATTTTTTTCGATTTGGCTTTACTTTGTAAAGTTGGCAAAGGCACCACATTTATTTGTATTGCGTAAATTCTGACGGGCAAAACATCATCAACGCTGGCACAGTGGTAGCCAACAAGTTCCCAAACTCAATCAATATGCGAAAAAAGCCGACCCTATAAAAGTTTGGCCATACGATTTTTTCGATTTTACTTTACTTTGTAAAGTTGGCAAAGGCACCACATTTATTTATATTGCGTAAATTCTGGCCAGCAAAACATCATCAACGCTGGCACAGTGGTAGTCAACAAGGTCCCAAACTCAATCAATATGCGAAAAAAGCCGACCCTATAAAAGTTTGGCCATACGATTTTTTTCGATTTGGCTTTACTTTGTAAAGTTGGCAAAGGCACCACATTTATTTATATTGCGTAAATTCTGACGGGCAAAACATCATCAACGCTGGCACAGTGGTAGTCAATAAGGTCTTAAACTCAATCAATATGCGAAAAAGGCCGACCCTATAAAAGTTTGGCCATACGATTTTTTTCGATTTGGCTTTACTTTGTAAAGTTGGCAAAGGCACCACATTTATTTATATTGCGTAAATTCTGACGGGCAAAACATCATCAACGCTGGCACAGTGGTAGCCAACAAGGTCCTAAACTCAATCAATATGCGAAAAAAGCCGACCCTATAAAAGTTTGGCCATACGATTTTTTCGATTTTACTTTACTTTGTAAAGTTGGCAAAGGCACCACATTTATTAATATTGCGTAAATTCTGACGGGCAAAACATCATCAACGCTGGCACAGTGGTAGCCAACAAGGTCTCAAACACAATCAATATGAGAAAAAAGCCGACCCTATAAAAGTTTGGCCATACGAATTTTTTTTCGATTTAGCTTTACTTTGAAATGTTGGCAAAGGCACCACATTTATTTATATTGCGTAAATTCTGACGGGCAAAACATCATCAACGCTGGCACAGTGGTAGTCAACAAGATCCCAAACTCAATCAATATGCGAAAAAAGCCGACCCTATAAAAGTTTGGCCATACGATTTTTTTCGATTTGGCTTTACTTTGTAAAGTTGGCAAAGGCACCACATTTATTTATATTGCGTAAATTCTGACGGGCAAAACATCATCAACGCTGGCACAGTGGTAGTCAACAAGGTCCCAAACTCAATCAATATGCGAAAAAAGCCGACCCTATAAAAGTTTGGCCATACGATTTTTTTCGATTTGGCTTTACTTTGTAAAGTTGGCAAAGGCACCACATTTATTTATATTGCGTAAATTCTGACGGGCAAAACATCATCAACGCTGGCACAGTGGTAGCCAACAAGTTCCCAAACTCAATCAATATGCGAAAAAAGCCGACCCTATAAAAGTTTGGCCATACGATTTTTTCGATTTTACTTTACTTTGTAAAGTTGGCAAAGGCACCACATTTATTTATATTGCGTAAATTCTGACGGGCAAAACATCATCAACGCTGGCACAGTGGTAGCCAACAAGGTCCCAAACTCAATCAATATGCGAAAAAAGCCGACCCTATAAAAGTTTGGCCATACGAATTTTTCGATTTTACTTTACTTTGTAAAGTTGGCAAAGGCACCACATTTATTTATATTGCGTAAATTCTGACGGGCAAAACATCATCAACGCTGGCACAGTGGTAGTCAGCAAGGTCCCAAACTCAATCAATATGCGAAAAAAGCCGACCCTATAAAAGTTTGGCCATACGATTTTTTCGATTTTACTTTACTTTGTAAAGTTGGCAAAGGCACCACATTTATTTATATTGCGTAAATTCTGACGGGCAAAACATCATCAACGCTGGCACAGTGGTAGTCAACATGGTCTTAAACTCAATCAATATGCGAAAAAAGCCGACCCTATAAAAGTTTGGCCATACGATTTTTTTCGATTTGGCTTTTCTTTGTAATGTTGGCAAAGGCACCACATTTATTTATATTGCGGAAATTCTGACAGGCAAAACATTATCAACGCTGGCACAGTGGTAGCCAACAAGGTCCCAAACTCAATCAATATGCGAAAAAAGTCGACCCTATAAAAGTTTGGCCATACGATTTTTTCGATTTTGCTTTACTTTGTAAAGTTGGCAAAGGCACCACATTTACTTATATTGCGTAAATTCTGACGGGCAAAACATCATCAACGCTGGCACAGTGGTAGCCAACAAGTTCCCAAACTCAATCAATATGCGAAAAAAGCCGACCCTATAAAAGTTTGGCCATACGATTTTTTCGATTTTACTTTACTTTGTAAAGTTGGCAAAGGCACCACATTTATTTATATTGCGTAAATTCTGACGGGCAAAACATCATCAACGCTGGCACAGTGGTAGCCAACAAGGTCCCAAACTCAATCAATATGCGAAAAAAGCCGACCCTATAAAAGTTTGGCCATACGAATTTTTCGATTTTACTTTACTTTGTAAAGTTGGCAAAGGCACCACATTTATTTATATTGCGTAAATTCTGACGGGCAAAACATCATCAACGCTGGCACAGTGGTAGTCAACAAGGTCCCAAACTCAATCAATATGCGAAAAAAGCCGACCCTATAAAAGTTTGGCCATACGATTTTTTCGATTTTACTTTACTTTGTAAAGTTGGCAAAGGCACCACATTTATTTATATTGCGTAAATTCTGACGGGCAAAACATCATCAACGCTGGCACAGTGGTAGTCAACATGGTCTTAAACTCAATCAATATGCGAAAAAAGCCGACCCTATAAAAGTTTGGCCATACGATTTTTTTCGATTTGGCTTTTCTTTGTAATGTTGGCAAAGGCACCACATTTATTTATATTGCGGAAATTCTGACAGGCAAAACATTATCAACGCTGGCACAGTGGTAGCCAACAAGGTCCCAAACTCAATCAATATGCGAAAAAAGTCGACCCTATAAAAGTTTGGCCATACGATTTTTTCGATTTTGCTTTACTTTGTAAAGTTGGCAAAGGCACCACATTTACTTATATTGCGTAAATTCTGACGGGCAAAACATCATCAACGCTGGCACAGTGGTAGCCAACAAGGTCTCAAACTCAATCAATATGCGAAAAAAACCGACCCTATAAAAGTTTGGCCATACGATTTTTTTCGATTTGGCTTTACTTTGTAAAGTTGGCAAAGGCACCACATTTATTTATATTGCGTAAATTCTGACGGGCAAACCATCATCAACGCTGGCACAGTGGTAGCCAACAAGGTCTCAAACACAATCAATATGAGAAAAAAGCCGACCCTATAAAAGTTTGGCCATACGAATTTTTTTTCGATTTGGCTTTACTTTGAAATGTTGGCAAATGCACTACATTTATTTATATTGCGTAAATTCTGACGGGCAAAACATCATCAACGGTGGCACAGTGGTAGTCAACAAGGTCCCAAACTCAATCAATATGCGAAAAAAGCCGACCCTATAAAAGTTTGGCCATACGATTTTTTCGATTTTGCTTTACTTTGAAATGTTGGCAAATGCACTACATTTATTTATATTGCGTAAATTCTGACAGGCAAAACATCATCAACGGTGGCTCAGTGGTGGTCAACAAGGTCCCAAACTCAATCAATATGCGAAAAAAGCCGACCCTATAAAAGTTTGGCCATAAGATTTTTTTCGATTTGGCTTTACTTTGTAAAGTTGGCAAAGGCACCACATTTATTTATATTGCGGAAATTCTGACGGGCAAAACATCATCAACGCTGGCACAGTGGTAGCCAACAAGGTCCCAAACTCAATCAATATGCGAAAAAAGCCGACCCTATAAATGTTTGGCCATACGATTTTTTTCGATTTGGCTTTACTTTGAAAAGTTGGCAAAGGCACCACATTTATTTATATTGCGTAAATTCTGACGGGCAAAACATCATCAACGCTGGCACAGTGGTAGTCAACAAGGTCTCAAACTTAATCAATATGCGAAAAAAGCCGACCCTATAAAAGTTTGGCCATACGATTTTTTCGATTTTACTTTACTTTGTAAAGTTGGCAAAGGCACCACATTTATTTATATTGCGTAAATTCTGACGGGCAAAACATCATCAACGCTGGCACAGTGGTAGTCAACAAGGTCCCAAACTCAATCGATATGCGAACAAAGCCGACCCTATAAAAGTTTGGCCATACGATTTTTTTCGATTTGGCTTTACTTTGTAAAGTTGGCAAAGGCACCACATTTATTTATATTGCGTAAATTCTGACGGGCAAAACATCATCAACGCTGGCACAGTGGTAGCCAACAAGGTCCCAAACTCAATCAATATGCGAAAAAAGCCGACCCTATAAAAGTTTGGCCATACGATTTTTTCGATTTTACTTTACTTTGTAAAGTTGGCAAAGGCACCACATTTATTTATATTGCGTAAATTCTGACAGGCAAAACATCATCAACGCTGGCACAGTGGTAGTCAATAAGGTCTTAAACTCAATCAATATGCGAAAAAAGCCGACCCTATAAAAGTTTGGCCATACGATTTTTTTCGATTTGGCTTTACTTTGTAAAGTTGGCAAAGGCACCACATTTATTTATATTGCGTAAATTCTGACGGGCAAAACATCATCAACGCTGGCACAGTGGTAGCCAACAAGGTCCTAAACTCAATCAATATGCGAAAAAAGCCGACCCTATAAAAGTTTGGCCATACGATTTTTTCGATTTTACTTTACTTTGTAAAGTTGGCAAAGGCACCACATTTATTAATATTGCGTAAATTCTGACGGGCAAAACATCATCAACGCTGGCACAGTGGTAGCCAACAAGGTCTCAAACATAATCAATATGAGAAAAAAGCCGACCCTATAAAAGTTTGGCCATACGAATTTTTTTTCGATTTAGCTTTACTTTGAAATGTTGGCAAATGCACCACATTTATTTATATTGCGTAAATTCTGACGGGCAAAACATCATCAACGCTGGCACAGTGGTAGTCAACAAGGTCCCAAACTCAATCAATATGCGAAAAAAGCCGACCCTATAAAAGTTTGGCCATACGATTTTTTCGATTTTGCTTTACTTTGTAAAGTTGGCAAAGGCACCACATTTATTTATATTGCGTAAATTCTGACGGGCAAAACATCATCAACGCTGGCACAGTGGTAGTCAACAAGGTCTGAAACTCAATTAATATGCGATAAAAGCCGACCCTATAAAAGTTTGGCCATAAGATTTTTTTCGATTTGGCTTTACTTTGTAAAGTTGGCAAAGGCACCACATTTATTAATATTGCGTAAATTCTGACGGGCATAACATCATCAACGCTGACACAGTGGTAGCCAACAAGGTCTCAAACACAATCAATATGAGAAAAAAGCCGACCCTATAAAAGTTTGGCCATCAAGTTTTTCGATTTAGTTTTACTTTGAAATGTTGGCAAATGCACTACATTTATTTATATGGTGGAAATTCCAACGGTCACAAAATTATTAAAGCTGGCGTAATGGTTACTAACAGGGTCTTGAACCTTATCACAAAGCTAAATTAGCCGTCCTTAAAAAGACTTGCACATAATAATTTATTTTCCACCAAATCAATTTTACATATTAAAAAAGTCTGGGATGAGTATTTTGGTACTAACTGTATACATACATATTTTTTTGTATACGAAAAAGTGTGGGATAGTATAAAATGTAAAAAATCCTGGGATGAAAAAACTATATAAATTTTATATGTATTTTTAAAAAGTCTGGGATGGATTATTTACGGTAGTGTTGCCAGAGGTATTTTTTTAAAAATCATGGGATGAAATCCTGGGATAACTTTAAGGGGGTCCTCAAACAGACTGTTTTGAATTTGATATAGCACAATTGCAGTTAACTACCAACCAGCCCACAAAACGATCATTGCTATCCGATTCATCAAAGTTATTTGACCCTGTAGGATGGCTGTCACCAACAACAATCATGGCCAAAATTATGATGCAGGAAGTATGGATGACCGGAATAAATACGAACCAAATGGCTTAGCTATAAGGACGAGCTAAACGAAATTTCTAACATAAAAATACCGAGATGGCTGAACACCAGAACAGAAGAACAAAAGGAATTGCACGGATTTGCTGATGCGTCAGAACAGGCGTACGCAGCAACTGTGTATTGCCACAACATTGATACCTGCGGCAAAGTAACAACCCAGTTGGTAACTGCGAAAACACGGGTCACCCCAATCAAAACAAAGCTATCGATCCCACGTCTCGAACTGAAGGCCGCTGTATTGTTAGAAAAATTATTAAAACACGTCCAAAATAGCATGCAACTTCAGAACGTTAAAACAGACGCATGGTCCGATTCCACTATCACTCTGTGCTGGATCAAAGGCGACCCAAAATGTTTTAAAACATTCGTAGCAAACAGAATCTCGGTCATCAAGGAGACATTACCATCGACAACATGGCAACACATTAAATCGGAAGATAACCCAGCGGACATGGCTTCACGTATAACACCAAGCGAACTCATCAATAACACTTTATGGTGGCACGGGCCGCAGTTCCTAACAACAACATCATTGCACTGGGAGACAATCTTGGCTAGCAACTCAGATGACGATCTACAAGAACAACAGAAACTACTATTACCTGAACTTGAAGAGAAAGTAGTGATTGCAACCATGATAAAAGAATCTCATTTTCTCTCAGATGTATTTAACAAGATCTCATCATACAACAAGATAAGACGCATAGTTGCACACTGTTTGCGATTTACCGATAACAGCAGGGACAAAAATATCAACAAGGAGTCACTAACAGTACAAGAATTACAGCGTGCGGAAGCATTAATATTAAGGTTAACCCAAAGGCAAGATTTCAGCCAGGATATTGAATGCATAAAAAAATCAAAAAAGCTACACAAGGGCAGCAAATTAGCATCATTACACCCAGGATTTGATAACAAGGGGCTGTTACGCGCGATGGGACGTTTACAAAATTCCAATTTGCCCATTGACAACAAGCAACCTATAATTCTCAATAAAAACAACGTAATCACGCAAAGAATTATCGAGGAAGCCCACCAAAAGACATTGCATGGTGGCATACAATCAACTTTAGCTCTCCTAAGGAATAAGTATTGGATCATTGACGGCAGACGCGCTGTGAGACAAATTATTAATAAATGTGTAACATGTTTCCGGCACAAACAAACCAATATGGAGCAATTGATGGGCAGATTACCACCATCAAGAGTAAGGCCGGGAAGAACGGTTGCAAAAACGGGAATTGATTATGCGGGTCCTATCCAACTAAGAACTACTCAGGGCCGAGGCCACAAGTCATATAAGGGATACATCGCACTTTTTGTGTGCATGGTTACAAAGGCCATTCATATCGAGTTAGTGAGCAATCTAACAACAGAAGGATTCATCGCTGCATATAAACGTTTTATATCCAGACGAGGATTATGTACAGATATATACTCCGATAATGGAACATATTTTATCGGAGCTAACGCCAAAATCAAAAAATTCCATCAGACTACAATGAAAACACTACCAGGCGACATAGCAGCTATATTGGCCGAAGAAGGAACAAACTGGCATTTTATACCACCTCATACCCCACACTTTGGAGGCCTATGGGAGGCGGGAATAAAATCAGTGAAATTTCACCTAAAAAGAGTGATTGGAGAAACAACTCTAACCTTTGAGGAACTATATACGGTACTCACTCAAGTCGAGGCGGTGCTCAATTCTCGAACTCTAACTCCACTCACCAACGACGCTTCGGATTTAGCAGCATTGACACCAGGTCATTTTTTAATCGGAGACTCTCTCCAAGCATTACCAACCACTGACATCGAGGAGAAAAGTCTAAGAACAAGGTGGCATTTAGTAGAGAAAATGGTGCAAGATTTCTGGAAGCGGTGGTCATCATAATATCTACATCAACTACATCAGAGGAACAAGTGGACAACCATTCAACCAAATTTAATGGTAAATGATCTTGTTCTATTAAAGGATGAACAACAACCGGCCACTCGATGGAAATTGGGACGGGTTCTAGACACCCATATTGGTTCAGATAATTTAGTACGAACAGCCACAGTTAAATGTAAGGACACAATATACAAGCGGCCAATAATCAAATTATGTAAATTACCTATTGAAGAGCCATCAGAGGAACCACCACCAACACAAAAAATTCCCTTGATTACAAATAAAACACTCAAAAATGATGTATCTAGCTCCGGTCCGAATCTTAGTGACACTCCTAGACGACAACCAAGCCGGCGAGTCAAAACCAACAACTAACCCCTCTAATACCTGAAAATTACACAACCGCCCGGGAGTATGTTTAGTTCACTAAACAGGTCATACAGGTTTATATATAATAATATTGTACATATCATATTATATTCATTTCATACACGTTTTGATTTTATATAAAAAACACAATGTATAGCCAAAATGCTGAATGTACACAAATTAATTTAATTTTGCTATATAAACCGAAAAAATGTATTTAATAAATTAGAATTAAAATTATTATTCAAATTGATTGTTTCAATTTTCGCGATTATTAAGACCTCACCCGTAGTAATCTTAACAATCGCTTCAACCAAGTTTTAAGCAGAGGCTAAAACTTTACATGGTCCCGTGTTTTGTGCCATAGGCTCCTGGTAACCGCCTTTGATGATGCTGCTGGTTACAATCGACGGGTAATGATCTGCCCCGAGTACCAGGTCAATTGGTTGAGGTTGGTTATATTGTGGATCTGCAAGTTCTAGATTTTGAAGATGGGACCACTTGGTTGTATCAATGGAAACTGCGGGTAGTTGTGGAGTTAAGTTATTGAGTACTAAGGCTTCAATGTCTAAGCTAAAGTTCTCATTGAATCTTGGCATTAATTTTATGTTGATGGTATGTCTGCAGATTCCTGCTTCGGTACCACCAATGCCTGAAATGTTGATATGTGCCTTTTTCATCTTAATGTTTAATAGATCAGCAGCCGTTGATGATATTAAAGTTGCTTGTGACCCAGAATCAATTAGTACCCTTATTGTATTGAGTTTTGCAGTGCCTGTTGCTACTCTGACCACTGCTGTTGGTAGCAGTACGGGGCCTTGTTGTTTGACTATGAGAGTTTGCGCTATCCCCTTGTTGGTTGATGCCATATTATTGCCATGCAGAAGAGTGTGGTGTTGACCTTGGCACACAATACATCGTATTGTGGATGTGCACGATATGCCCCTTGGATGTTGCGTTAAACAACGTACGCAAGTGGATGTATCGCTGACCAGTTTGTTTCTATTTAGTGTTGGCATTAGTTTAAATTAATTGCAGTCTTGCAATTGATGCCTCCCTTGGCATCTCTTTACTAGACACTGGCTGTTTACCATTGTTGCATGCACTCGTTTCAGTGGTGCCATTGGTTGTGGTGATGTGTTTGCTACCTTGATGACACCCATAGCCTCTAGGGATTGAATTCTTCTTTCTAAAAAGTTGAAGAAATGACTGATCTGTTTAATTTCCCTCGGATTTTCCAATGTGGTTTCGTACAGTCTAATTGATTCAGGGTCTAGTTTCTTGCCTAGAATGAACATTACCAGTGCTTCAAAGGGAGAGGTTATCTGTAGCTTGCTGATGTTGTGCAGTATTTCGGTTGCAGTATCATGCAAGGTTCGAATTGTTACCGCCGATGCTGCATGTATAGTTGGTAAGGACCTCAATGAGTTGAAATACTTATTTGCTAGCAACTTGGTGTTGTTGTACCTTGCTTGCAGTATTTCCCAGGCCTTGTCATAATTGTCACCCGTTGTTGTGAGATGACTAATTAACTGTCCTGCTCCCTTTTGCAGATTTGACTTCAGGTAAGTCATTTTTATAGTGTTCGATAGCTGCTTGTTGTTGTGAATGAGCTCGGTGAATATGTCGTTGAACGCGCTCCATTGCTCATAATCGCCGTAAAACGTTGGTAATTGTATTTTGGGTAATTGTACCCTAGCTTCTTCAGAAAGGCTCGTTGTATCTTTCTGCTGGTTGCGCTGTAAACGCATTATTAATGTGTCCACTTTCTCCTTAAGGGTTTCATAATAATTTTCTTGCACGTATTTATTTGTTTGGTCTTCATCTATTTCCACTAGGATCTCTATGTGTTGTTGATCAATTACCTCAATTTCCTTAGATAGTTGATCTATTTTTAATTTCAAGTATTCTATTGGACTGTTGGTGTTATCCAATGTTTGCTCGATGGAGTCCATTTTCCGGTACATATTCCTCATCAGCCTCCCATAAAAAATAATTACAACTTCAGAAGTCCACTAACAATAGTTACGAAAAACCGCGTTCAATCGAAAATTCTTGTTTTAGAAAATAATTTATATTTCTTGATCCAAGTAAGATATATCTAAGAGTACAATATCACATTTGAAAGGTTATTAATTGCTTTAAAATAACGTGTATTTTTTGTATTTAAAAAAAAAATTTTGTATCCCCGACCTGCAAAGCTTTTTACAGAAAAAGCGAAAAAAGTCATAAAACTTTGCCAAAAAGTGCTCAGAACTACCTTTAATGATACCAAAACACCAATTTTTATGGTTTTAATCAATAGTTCATACAATTTTACTTCAAGAAATGGTATAGTGTGAGGCTTATATTTTTTATATGGTGTGAGGCTTATATTTTATTAACAAGAACTCGAGAATTTTACCGAGATTTTTTTTAACGTTTTTGCGTTGAGCACCCACTATCTAATTTTTAACCTTTTTAATTTTTTTTTCACCTAAATTCATTATTTTGAACCTTCTTTCAGATTTTGCCCAGCGAACACAAATAAAAAATACTTTAAAATTAACCATACATTTTTTGTGCACTCTAATATATATATATATATATATATATATATATATATATATATATATATATATATATATATATATATATATATATATATATATATATATATATATATATATATATACATATATATATATATATATATATAGGTATATATATATATATATATATATATATATATATATATATATATATATATATACATATATATATATATATATATATATATATATATATATATATATATATATATATATATATATATATAACGGGTGATTTTTTAAGAGCTTGAGAACTTTTTTTTAAAAAAAAACGCATAAAATTTGCAAAATCTCATCGGTTCTTTATTTGAAACGTTAGATTGGTCCATGACATTTACTTTTTGAAGATAATTTCATTTAAATGTTGACCACGGCTGCGTCTTAGGTGGTCCATTCGGAAAGTCCAATTTTGGGCAACTTTTTCGAGCATTTCGGCCGGAATAGCCCGAATTTCTTCGGAAACGTTGTCTTCCAAAACTGGAATAGTTGCTGGCTTATTTCTGTAGACTTTAGACTTGACGTAGCCCCACAAAAAATAGTCTAAAGGCGTCAAATCGCATGATCTTGGTGGCCAACTTACCGGGCCATTTCTTGAGATGAATTGTTCTCCGAAGTTTTCCCTCAAAATGGCCATAGAATCGCGAGCTGTGTGGCATGTAGCGCCATCTTGTTGAAACCACATGTCAACTAAGTTCAGTTCTTCCATTTTTGGCAACAAAAAGTTTGTTAGCATCGAACGATAGCGATCGCCATTCACCGTAACGTTGCGTCCAACAGCATCTTTGAAAAAATACGGTCCAATGATTCCACCAGCGTACAAACCACACCAAACAGTGCATTTTTCGGGATGCATGGGCAGTTCTTGAACGGCTTCTGGTTGCTCTTCACTCCAAATGCGGCAATTTTGCTTATTTACGTAGCCATTCAACCAGAAATGAGCCTCATCGCTGAACAAAATTTGTCGATAAAAAAGCGGATTTTCTGCCAACTTTTCTAGGGCCCATTCACTGAAAATTCGACGTTGTGGCAGATCGTTCGGCTTCAGTTCTTGCAGGAGCTGTATTTTATACGGTTTTACACCAAGATCTTTGCGTAAAATCTTCCATGTCGTCGAATAACACAAACCCAATTGCTGCGAACGGCGACGAATCGACATTTCACGGTCTTCAGCAACACTCTCAGAAACAGACGCAATATTCTCTTCTGTACGCACTGTACGCATTCGTGTGGTTGGTTTAATGTCCAATAAAGTAAACTGAGTGCGAAACTTGGTCACAATCGCATTAATTGTTTGCTCACTTGGTCGATTATGTAGACCATAAATCGGACGTAAATCGCGAAACACTTTTCGAACCGAACACTGATTTTTGTAATATAATTCAATTATTTGCAAGCGTTGCTCGTTAGTAAGTCTATTCATTATGAAATGTTAAAGCATACTGAGCATATTTCTCTTTGACACCTTGTCTGAAATCCCGCGGGATCTGTCAAATACTAATGCATGAAAATCCTAACCTCAAAAAAATCACCCGTTATATATATATATATATATATATATATATATATATATATATATATATATATATATAAATATATATTAAGGTTATTAAAGTGCGGCTGGCAGCTGGTAGTCGTTCTTTGTATCCTCTAAGGCCACTGCTAAAATCTAAACACTTATCAAGTGCCGTGAAGCTGAAGCCTTACAAAGCGTTGATCAGGCCCTTTGTTATGTTTGGATGTGAAAGTTGGGCGCTGACGGATGAGTACGAGAGATGTCTCCTATCATTTGAGAGAAGGGTCATGCGTGTGATTTACGGCCCACAACTATATATATATATATATATATATATATATATATATAAGTATATATATATATATATATATATATATATATATATATGTTGACGCCGCCAATCAACTGAAACCGCCAACGATCTAGCGCTACATCTCGCGACGATGACGCGAGGCAATAAGCTTCGTCCTCGGTAACACTAAAATATAATCATTAACGATGACAAGAGTTCTCCCTTCCCTTTTCTTCGTCGATCGTCGCCGGAGTAACAACGCATCTATAAACAAACGACAAATAATAATAAATACCACAAATCAAATTACAATAAAGCGCGTGTTTTTTTTTATTCAAGAAATTTATTTGCTTCAAACTTCTCATTTTCGCAACTTCTACCTCGAGTCGAACAATTTTGGTCCTTCGAGCCGGATTGGTAATCTGTTATCGAATCAAACAGAACCATCCGTTATTCGCTGATTAGTCGCGAAGCGACAGTTTTCGTCCGCCACGTGAGACGAAGTGTATCGTGCATACAGTGAATCCGCCACGTGAGATAAAGTGTACCGTGCATATAGTGAATAGTGACAGTTTTCGTCCGCCACGTGAGATAAAGTGTATCGCGCATAGTAAATAGCGAAAGCGCAAAATGACTATACGTATAAAACAAACGTCGCTTCAGAAAGCCCTCGAAAGAGCCTTAAAACGTAGTAAGGAGCTCTGCCAACATACTGAGCTGACATTCGAGACC
The DNA here is from genome assembly GCA_951394425.1 of Tipula unca. Classification (NCBI taxonomy): domain Eukaryota; kingdom Metazoa; phylum Arthropoda; class Insecta; order Diptera; family Tipulidae; genus Tipula; species Tipula unca. The sequence goes on along the minus strand of OX596380.1, from coordinate 240,558,799 downwards.
GTCAATGCTCACCTCACTCATCTAGAAGCACGTTATGCGGAATATAGTGATATACAGGACAAAGTTGAAGCTGTCTGTGGCGATGGAGAATTAGAAGAACAATTCGGCTACCGCGCGCAATGCGAAGAATATTATTTCACGGCGAGTTCGAACCTACAAACATTATTAGGCAATGTGCCGCGCCAAACTCAACAGGCGAAGACAAGCCTATTCCAATCGACGCTAACTCGATGCTACAATCAAACGATATCCAACTACACGATTCCGGTTTTCAACGGCAAGTACGACGATTGGACAGACTTCGAGAATCTGTTCACCGACCTGATCTGCAACAACCAAAGGCTCACAAATTCCCAGAAGCTCCACTACCTGAAATCAACCGTATCCGGTGACCCTGCAACCTTACTGAGAACAGTGGCATTCAGTGACGCGAATTACGAGGAAGCGTGGCGCATTCTGACAAATAGATATAACCAACGGCGTTTTATCATCGATAGCCACCTGAGAAAATTCCGGAACATGCCAACAGTACTTCATAAATCCGCCAGTGGGCTAAGAGGAATTATAGATACGTCCATAGACACAGTTCGATGCTTGAAAGTATTAGCAGTTCCGGAAGCCTCTTGGGATATCATTTTAATCAACATCATCGTCGATAAACTTGATAGCGAAACTCACCGTCAATGGGAATTAACTCTTACCAGAGCTCAATATCCCACGTATCAACAACTTATCGACTTCCTGGAGACTCGATGGCAATCTTTGGAAACGATCTGCATGGTGAAACCAAGGGTTCGTTCACATCCACCCACACAATCATCGTCGCCACGGCCGCATTCACATCGGGAAGCAAACTTTCAATCAACTTATTCGTACGCCGTCACTCACAATTCCACAACTTCAACGAGTTGTCCAATTTGCAGCGAAACTCTCAACGTGTTCAAATGGACCAAATTCACGTCATCCACGTTCGATCAGAAATCAAACCTTGTGCGAGGAAAGGGGTTATGTTTCAACTGCCTACGCAAGGGACATCTCAGCGCTGACTGCAAGGCAAGTCTCTGTCGAGTCTGCAACCGCAGGCATCACATGCTTCTGCACACGCCAAACCAAAGTAATCGAACAGTAATACCAACAACACCAAATACATCGACTAGTAACGCTAACAACAACTCGAGCAACCGTTCAACGATCGTGGAGCCATCTCATCTAATTCACTCGGGCCATGCCACATCATCAATAGCAGAAGTCTTACTCGCCACAGCAGTCGCCATCATCGAACACGACAACCAGGAATTCACCATCCGAGCGTTGCTAGACTCTGGATCCCAGACTACTTTCATTTCGGAAAGTGCCAGAGACAGAATCGGTCTACAGCGGACACCAGTTTCGGTCTCAATATACGGGATTAGTGCCACAAAATCAACCAAATCGCATTCAATCGTCGAATTCATTCTCAAATCGCGGGTTGATGGGTGCGTTTCAATTCCAGTTACAGCATTGGTAATCGAGAAGATAACCAACAACATTCCTTCAAAGTGCATCGACCCACAACAGTGGCCACATCTGGAGAACTTAAAGTTCGCCGATCCTCATTACCATCGTCCCGGCAAAATCTACCTGTTGCTTGGTGCCGACGTCCTTGCAACGCTCAACATTGGCGCATGCAAGAAACCATCCAATGGTTCCCCATTCGCATGTGAAACCAAACTGGGATACATCCTCTTTGGAAGAATCGACCGGACGATTAAGACCCAATCATTTAGTTCGACAACAATCATCGAAAACTACAGCAGTATCGACAACACACTAAAATCATTTTGGGAGATTGAAGATATTCCTTCATTACGCGAACCTACCGCAGATGAAACAATCTGTGAAAAGCATTTCATGTTGACTCATGCTCGAGATGATGATGGCAGATACATCGTGCAACCCCCATTCATCGACCAACCATCACCTCTAGGATCATCACGAGAAGGCGCAATCGTCCGCCTGAAACATATGGAACATCGATTCTCCAAAAATGCAACCTTAAGGGAAGAATACAGAAACTTCATGCGGTCGTATCTAGAGTTGAACCATATGGAAGAGGTGCCAGTTGATGATAACAAACCCAAGAATCAAGTAAACTACCTTCCTCACCATGGTGTAAAGCAAGGGTCAAATTCCGCGCCAAAGTTACGTGACGACTTCCGAGATTTCGCTCAATCAAAATCTTCACATCGGTCCGAATCTCCAGCAACCTCTTTTCTCAATCCTCATTCGATTCCGCCAACACAAATTCGTTCTAATTGCAAATATCCAAAAGATGTATCGACAGATTTTGGTGGCAGATGAACATCGCGATTACCAACGAATCGTGTGGAGAAACTCATCACAATTCATCAACTAGCACACGATGAGAGGGGAACACTCCCAATTGCTGCACGGGTCGTACTCACCGACTTTTATATGGATGATTTGATGACAGGAGCAGATGAAATTGAAGAAACACTCACGATCCAATACCAAATGGTGGCATTACTCAAACGCGGTTGTTTCGACCTCAGAAAATGGTCGTCGAATTGTCAACACTTATTCGACCAAGTGCCCATGGAATTCCATGAACATCGCTCACTACTGGAGCTAAACTGGGACGATTCAGTCAAGGCACTTGGGTTACTCTGGGCGCCATCAGCAGACTATTTCGGGTTCAAGATTGACATCCCTCCAGACACAAGGATACCGACTAAAAGGATTATCCTTTCAGAAGCATCAAGGATCTTTGATCCTCTCGGGTGGCTGGCTCCTACCATTGTCATAGCAAAAATAATCTTCCAAGAGTTGTTTGTCCTTGGACTATCGTGGGACGAGGCTGTTCCGACATCAATAATGCAACGATGGCTAGCTTATCGGCAGAACCTGAAATCATTAAAAGCTATAAAAATTCCTAGGTGGATAGGCTATCCAACCAGTTATGATGGTCTCCAAATACACGGGTTCAGCGAAGCTTCTATGAAGGCATACGCCGCGGTGATATACGCTCGCACCAAGTCAGCTGACGGGTCACTCAAAGTTACTATCCTAGCGTCGAAGACTAAGGTTGCCCCACTGAAAACAGTCAGCCTTCCGCGCCTCGAGCTTTGCGAAAGTGTGATGCTTGCAAAACTGATGTACAAGGTCGTTCAGTCACTCAGAATCGAAGAAGTTCTAATATTTGCATGGACCGACTCGCAGGTCGTCCTCGGATGGCTTCGTAGCCCTCCGAACCGATGGAAAACATTCGTGGCGAATCGCGTTTCCCAGATTCTTGAGTATTCGAAACCTAACGATTGGCGCTATGTGGACACTCATCACAATCCTGCCGACTGTGCAACACGTGGGGTAGAACCATCAATGTTGATAGACCACCACCTCTGGTGGAATGGTCCCAAATGGTTGTGGGAGGATTTCAAAGGCTGGCTGGCACACAGCATCAACGATTGCCCAACCCCACTAGAGAAACGCAAAATCAGATCAGTGGTCTCCGCGCATTCTAACATCGCATCGTGCCACGACGAAATCTATCAATTGCTCACGCGTTGTTCGAGCCTCGAAAAATTGTTGCGTGTAATAGCCCTCTGCAGGCGTTTTCTCCGGCTTCGCCTCGCTCAACCCAGACAACGCACCAACTTTATCACTGTACCAGAGCTAAATTGGTCACTCAATTCTCAGACGAAATCACGCGATGCCAATCACGAAAAAACCTTCCGAATCACAGTGTACTTCGCTCGCTTAACTCTTTCGTCGATGGTAATGGAATCTTACGAGTCGGAGGACGCCTAAAGAATTCGATGCTGCCGTACCAGAAGAAGCACCCGACCATCCTACCAAACACCGATCAATTCACCCATTTAATCGTGTCACAAGCACATCGAACCACGCTCCATGGGGGACCTCAATTGATGCTGGCACACCTTCGCAGACGCTATTGGATCATTAATGCGAACGAAAATTACCCCCCATCGAAATGGGCAATGGGCCGAATCATCGCCGTCCACCCGAGTTCCGATGGTCTGGTACGAACAGTAACTCTTAAGTGCCACAACGCAACACTTACGAGACCGGTGGTAAAATTGGGCCTACTACCGATCGACGACAATATCGTTAACTAAAAGATTAAATCCTTTAGGTCGGCCGGCAATGTTGACGCCGCCAATCAACTGAAACCGCAAACGATCGAGCGCTACATCTCGCGACGATGACGCAGGCAATAAGCTTCGTCGTCGGTAACACTAAAATATAATCATTAACGATGACAAGAGTTTTCTCTTCCCTTTTCATCGTCGATCGTCGCCGGAGTAACAACGCATCTATAAACAAACGACAAATAATAATAAATATGTTTTTTTTTATTCAAGAAATTTATTTGCTCGAGTCGAACAATATACATATATATGTATATACATATATATATATATATATATATATATATATATATATATATATATATATATATATATATATATATATATATATATATATATATATATATATATATATATATATATATATATATATATATATATATATATATTTATATATATTTATATATATTTATATATAACCGAACCGAGCTTTTACTGAATATATCAATGTTTTTCGTTGGTTACTGATGCCTCCAATTTTAGAGTTGGCTTCGCAATTTACAGGCACTAATTTTCTTTTATTCGTTGAATCGAAAGACTATGAACAAAGCAGTTTAAAGAGCAGCATACTATTTGTATTGTTTTTAATTATGTTTCGCTTATCGTTGGTCAGAGCGAGAAAGAATATGTTAACTATATAGGCAGATATTTAAGGTGACATATTAAGGTTACGCACTTTACTTAATATTATCGAAATATATGACATCAACAAATATGTTCACGTGACCGAACAATCACTGTAAGAGGCGTTACTATAATTGTTTTAAACTATTTGTATTTCATTTAATAAAATTAAATTATTATTTTAAATAATATCATGAACGTTATTAAAATTCTTTTTGAAGTATTTAAAATTTTGAGCTCATTCACGATGGAATCGCATTAATTTATGATATGCAATGATTAAAATAATCACTAGTTAAAATCGAGCATTTAATGTCCCTAATTGTAAAAAGTATTACTTTTTCCCACCATCTAATTATTATTATTATTTTAAATACTACTTCTAAAAAATAATAAATTAATAGTTTCTCGCCATCGCAACCACAGCCAATATAATAGTAATGATACAGGTATATTAAATATAAAAACTAGTTTTGTTAATTTTTACATTTTAATTTTATTTTATGGACCAACTATAAAAACAATTAATTTAAAAATTCTGATTCGACATTTGTAGTTTTAATTAAGATAAATTGTTTTTTCTTCTTGTTTCGGAAGTAAAACATTTCGTGTAAAGTATAGTATAATTAAAACCAGAATTGAAACAACATTTTTTGAATTAATTAACGAACTATAACTATGTAATTTTGAGTTGTATTTATTTATTTAATAATTTTATTATACATATATTTATTTTATGTACATAGTTAGAATTCCAAATGTATAAAATCAATGTATGTAACATAAAATTATTAATTAAATAAAAACAATCCAAAATTACATAATTTTTCATATTATTCATTTATTTCATAGTATTTTAATTAATATTTTCTTAAATTGGAAGTATATTTTTGTTAATTTGATAAAAAATAAAGTAACAGAATTTTTAGGAATTAATGAAATTGTTTCGAAATAATTTAGTTTTTCGGCGGGTTTAGCATTAAAAGACGTTAGATAATAGAATTGGAAATGTATTTTACTGGGTAGCGTGTGTGATTTAGTATGAAATAAATAGCTTACCCGTGATATACAAGTAACGATATCAGGAAAAATATGCATGCTAATACATCAGCTCGTCCCACAATTCCGGTTACCTGGAAATAAATAAAAAATCACTTTTTACAATCATACATCTCCCGATATGCATAATAAGTACATTTCTTTATGTATTTTTATTTATTCGTTTATAATGTCACATAACATATTGGTCTTAACGGAAGCTTGATTGAATAACGAATATTGATTGTGGCGATGTATCGAGTCAGTTCATATTTTGAAAATTTTCTAGGTAATTTCAGTGATGTTATTATAGATTATAATTTAAAAATATAAGTAACTTGAATAACAATCTACTATAGATGGAACATTTGATACCTCTTGGTTTATCAGTTATTAATACAATTTGTGTCGAATATGACACTAGGAAGAGCAATTCAGTGAAAATAATTATTGATCATATTATAATGATCGATTGGTCAGTGTGATGGTTGGTTATTGGGTTGAGCTTAGTTTAGTGGAAAATGGAAAATTATAATGTATATTATTTATTATGATTCATATTTTTCGTATGTCATCAATGTTCTGAATATATTGATACGTACACAAAACAAATGTCGATTGTTGCTTTGTATATCCGGTTCACTTCCTCGTAAGGCTGGCCTTACAGATTCCTTAGTTCTATATAGTATATATACAAGCATGATAGACTTACCGCTTCCGTATGAATTGGATGTACAGCAAATAGTATACCAGCAATGATTGCAAAATGTTTCCGTAATTTGGCAATAACCGTACATACTCTAGTAAATAAAATACATGCCGTTGCATGTAACATAATATTTGTTGCATGAAACCATATTGGTCGAAGGCCAAAAATTATATAGTTTGCTCTGTAAGTATACAAAAGACAAATTTTATGATTAAATTATATTCATCATAATAATTGATTGATACAAAACAATATAAAGCGGACAATTATTTCCATTATACATATGTATGTACATTAAATATTCTATAATTATATTTATTCAGGGTGGACCAACGAAAACGACATGATGTAAAAAACCCTTCCCTTTTTAGGTGTTTTGCAGGAATATTTTTATGGAGATTTATGATGGCTAACTACGAAGTTCAACAACGTGTCAAGATGGTTCAATTATTTTAATCTGTCTTTTTAAGGAAAAGGCTTCTCTGGCAAATCATCGAAGAGTAAATGCGCATCGGAAAGCACGCACTCAAGAAGTTGTGAAGGCGGTCCAGTGCAGTGTTAACGAAGATGCATCTGTACTCGTAAACGAGCTTATACATGACTAAAGTAAAAACTATAGACACCATTTCAATTTTCAACCCCAAAATGTTCATATTGTTCATATTATTAACCTTTTAAAAAAATCGATAATTGGTTGCCGATTTTATTTCACTGGGTAATGTTACTTGTACTGGGTGAACCAACTATGGTCACATGATGTAAAATACGAATAACTATTACAATTATTGTCTTTATTTGTTAAATATATATTTCATGGAGATTTTTATTAACTTTGTGAATATGACATATTCATATAGTATCTTTATAAACTTGGTTGACATTTGAATGAGCTTTTGCTCTCAAATTAACTGTTTTGATTAATGTAGTGTAATAAAGGCGTTGCAAATAAAGGTCAGCGATCTTATTTACTTTATTCTTATGCGGAATTTGTCATAACATTTTATTGCTTACATACTGATATTTAAGTTGTTAGAAATCCCTCTCAACCTTGCTAAAAGACCAATCAAAGAGGTAAATTCGTCCCTTATGCTGAAAGAACAAATACAAATGTTTGTAACAGCATCATTTATTAACACATTTGAACAAAATTCGTTTATTTGAAGACCCCATAATAAGGTCATTTGAGAAGTCATATTCACAAAGTTGATAGAAATCTCCATGAATTATATATTTAAAAAATACTGGGTTCACCCAGTACGAGTAACATTACCGAGTGAAATAAAATCGGCAATCAATTATCGATTTTTTTAAATTATTAATATGAACAATATGAACAATTTTGGGGTTGTAAATTGAAAGGATGTCTATAAGCAATCATATGATATATTCATTGTATATCAATGATAACTTATAGACATCCTTTCAATTTTCAACCCCAAAATTGTTCATATTGTTCATATTATTAACCTTTTAAAAAAATCGATAATTGGTTGCCGATTTTATTTGACTGGGTAATGTTACTCGTACTGGGTGAACCAACGATGATCACATGATATAAAATACGAATAACTATTGCAATTATTGTCTTTATTGTTAAATATATATTCCATGGAGATTTTTATTAACTTTGTGAATATGACATATTCATATAGTATCTTTATAAACTTGTTGACATTTGGATGAGCTTTTGCTCTCAAATTAACTGTTTTGGATTAATGTAGTGTAATAAAGGTGTTGCAAATAGAGGTCGGCGATCTTATTTACCTTATTCTTATGAAGAATTTGTCATAACATTTTATTGTTTATACATGCTGATATTTAAGTTGCTAGAAATCCCTCTCAACCTTGCCAAAAGACAAATCAAAGAGTTAAATTCGTCCCTTCTGCTGAAAGAACAAATACAAATGTTTGTAACAGCATCATTGTGTTCATACATTTGGTCCGATAATTCCTTCAGCCCACAAAGTACACCAAACGGTAACTTTTTGTGGATTTAATGGTTTTTGAACAATGGCTCGTAGATTCAGTGGTGCGAAAGCGAGCAATAGTTATTCGAATTAACTGCTCTGATGGACGAATAATTCAACCATAAAATGGCCGTAGCGCACGATGAACTTGAGTCCAAATCTCTATCAAAGAGTGGTAAGGGTAACACGTTTAGTCAAGATCTCAAAATCATAAATTTAATTTTGAGTTGAACTTGTTTCTGTGCATATGGCGTATACATTTTCCGTGGGAAATAGAGTCTAAATCTTAAATAAAGGCAATTATTTTCGGTTTTTCTTAATTAATTTATTATTATTTAGAAATTATAATTTAATTAAATTTATAGATTTCATAAGTGAACATTGGTTTTACTCTTATTAGAATAAAGATGTATTTCAAACATAAACCAAATAAAGTATTTTAGAACCAATGACATTGTATATTGTTATATTGAAAACTACCTTAAATGTTACACTTTTGATGCATCCTACTTTTAATGCGAATTAGCAGGGGTTAATTCGCATTAAAAGTAGGATGCTTCAAAAGTGTAACATTATAGTAAAGATGACTTAATATTAAAATGAGAATACAAGAACAAAATAGTTCATACATCCAGTTTTCTATTAAAAATTTCGCGATTGGTTGTAAATGTTATTAAAACAAAAATAATGCTGGTATACAATTCTACTTCATATTCGGAAGTAGTTGTGCAAGATAAAATGTTAAACTAAAAATAAAATTAATAATTTTTTTGAAACTAATAATTTAAATTTACATTAAATTAAATTAATTATTCCACATTTGATTTCAATAAATAATTTTATTAAATTCTTAATTGACCACCGAAATTTGGATCCCTAAATATTTGAGCCAAATGGAAAAATTAATAAAATTGTAAAAAACTAATAAATCAATAAATTTAAATAAAATTTCTAATTTGTGTGGAATCTTATCCCAAAATGTTTGAACTACCCCACTTTAAAATGGTTGGTCTGACGATAGATCCTAAATAAATTTTTAATTTTATTTTGAAGATTCCAGTTTAAATCGGGGATCTGGTCCTGGCCAACATCAATTTTCTTTTGCATCACAACTGAAAATGTGAGAAATTCGGATTTCAAGATGATGAATATATGTACATACAGTACCAACTTTCATTTTATTTAATGATGCTTTATTTTTTTTTTCATATATTGGCTTACAAGAAAGCTACAGAGCAAGGCTATCTTTTTCTGTAAAATTTACTATAATAGTCGTTGCGAGTTTTTAATTTTTAAAGCTAATCAAATTTGTTTTATAAATTTAATTTTTATTAGTAATTCGTCAGATTACTTTAAGCATTAAACAGGGTTTACAAGCTTTTGTAAAAATAAGCTGTCACACTTATATATAATTTTGAAATTCTAATTATGCCTGCTATTAAAGATATTACGAAAAATTCAACAAAGAGTGCATCATAGTCGAAACGTTTTTACAATATCTACAATCTATTTAACTTGGAGAATTAAAATTGGCGTTTTTCATGACAGAATACGGTCGAACACTCCATGACCAATTTCCTCCAAAACAACATTGAGACACCCCTTAACTTTCAAATGACGATTTATCATGGGTACCAAGGAATTCCACCTCGATTCAATTGTTTGTAATTTTTGATATTGAGAGTCATCTGTAACTTTTTTCTGTGTTGCTCTTCGATATTTTTTGCAACATGTTGTTTCAAACGCAATAACATTTGAATTTTTTGATAGTTTTTCTTGTTCCTGAAAGCACATCTCGAGATGGTGGATCCATTGCAAGATCTTGTACATCATTGTCAACGTCCGATAAATAGGGCCTCCTCCTTCACCAAAACGGTCATCCGCCAAACCATATTTTGTTGGTTTGTCCGGACACTATTTTTTCACAATATTATTTTTGTTAGGTTATGCAAGAATATGAATTGATGTAAAATATGAATTGAACAAACTGGTATAAAAAAAAGTACAAGCATTTTTTCTCGCATACTCTACAATATATTTTTGAGTAATCGAGTAGTAAATTACTCGACAGAAATTGCCGAGTATCGGGTAGTCGCGGTTACTCGATTTTACACCCTAGTCACATCATAAGAATCCTTTTATAAATTTATCAACTAACTCTAAAATTTGTACTTTAAGATTTGATGAATCGCAATTAAGCGAAACTTAACTTTTAATATATTAATGGACCGAATAGAGGGATTATATGACGAACTGGCTACTTCAGGAAACAAAACTTTTAAAAGGTAATTTAATAACATCACCCTACGACATTTTATTAAATCAAAAAAAATTACAGCAAAACTACAAATGATGACGTACGATCACAGGTCCATTTGTTTTACCATCTATGCACCTTGCTCCATACCAGCCTGCACTGGCATAAACTATGGTTCGGCCCATTGGTTCTGCACTATCAACAGAGGGTCATGTGTTCATCATCATCCCGATCGAAATCAAGGATGAAGAACGGTACCTCTCCCGAAGTATATAGGAAGGAATGTCACTTGCCTAATATTTCCAAAACAATTACAGACGCATGTTGATTCATGTAGGGAACACATAAAGCAATTAATAAAATATTTTATATTAATTTTGACAAGGAAAAATTCAAAATGGTCTATTTTGAAGAATGAATTCAAAAGAAACAAAAGGAAAAATACTTCGACTCCAACCGCAAAGCTTCAAAAAGATTAAAGATTCTTATTTCTTGTAAATAGTTTAAGTTTATATTATAGTTTATTAAGCTAGAACTTTTGTTGTTTCATCCCAGGATTTTTTACATTTATGCTATCCCACACTTTTTCGTCTATAAAAAAAATATGTATGTATATACAGTTAGTACCAAAATACTCATCCCAGACTTTTTTAATATGTAAAATTGATTTGGTGGAATATAAATTGTTATGTGCAAGTCTATTTAAGGACGGCTAATTTCTCTTTGCGATAAGCTTCAAAACCCTGTTAGTAACCATTACGCCAGCTTTAATAATTTTGTGACTGTTGGAATTCCCGCAATATAAATAAATGTGGCGCCTTTGCCAACTTTTCTAAGAAAGCTACAACCGAAAAAAATCGTATGGCCAAACTTTTATAGGGTCGGCTTTTTTGTCAAATTGATTGAGTTTCAAACATTGCTGGCCACCACTGTGCCAACGTTGATATTTTTTTGACCGTTGGAATTTCCGCAATATAAATAAATGTGGCGCCTTTGCCAACTTTTCAAAGTAAAGCAAAATCGAAAAAAAATTCGTATGGCCAAGCTTTTATAGGGTCGGCTCTTTTCTCATATTGATTTAGTTAAGGACCTTGTTGATCACCACTGTGCCAGCATTGATATTTTTTTGACCGTTGGAATTCCCGCAATATAAATAAATGTGGCGCCTTTGTCAACTTTTCTAAGAAAGCTACAACCGAAAAAAAACGTTTGGTCAAGCTTTTATAGGGTCGGCTTTTTCTCATATTGATTTAGTTAAGGACCTTGTTGACCACCACTGTGCCAGCGTTGATGAATATTTGACTGGCACAGTGGTGGTCAACAAGGTCTTTAACTCAATCGATATGAGAAAAGAGCCGACCTTATAAAAGCTTGGCCATACGAATTTTTTTTCAATTTTGCTATACTTTGAAAAGTTGGCAAAGGCGCCACATTTATTTATATTGCGGAACTTCCAACGGTCAAAAAATCAACAACGCTGGCACAGTGGTGGTCAACAAAGTCCTTAACTAAATCAATATGAGAAAAAATCCGACCCTATAAAAGCTTGGCCAAACGTTTTTTTCGATTGTATAGCTTCCTTATAAAAGTTGGCAAAGGCGCCACATTTATTTATATTGCGGAAATTCGACAGGACCAAAAAATATCAACGCTGGCGCATTTGTGGCCAGCAAGGTCTCAAACTCAATCGATATGAGAGAAAAGCCGACCCTATAAAAGCTTGGCCATACGAATTTTTTTTCGATTTGCTTTACTTGGAAAAGTTGACAAAGGAGCCACATTTATTTATATTGCGGAAATTCCAACGGTCAAAAAATCATCAACGCTAGCACAGTGGTGGTCAATAAGGTCCCAAACTCAATCAATATGAGAAAAAAGCCAACCCTATAAAAGCTTGGTGGTCAACAAGGTCCCAAACTCAATCAATATGAGAAAAAAGAAACCCTATAAAAGCTTGGCCAAACGTATTTTTTTGGTTGTAGCTTTCTTAGAAAACGGTCAAAAATATATCAACGCTGGTACAGTGATGGCCAGTAAGGTCTCAAACTCAATCGATGTGAGAAAAAAGTCGACCCTATAAAAGCTTGGCCATTCGAATTTTTTTCGATTTTGCTTTACTTTGAAAAGTTGGCAAAGGCGCCACATTAATTTATATTGCGGAAATTCCAACGGTAAAAAAAATATCAACGTTGGCAGAGTGGTGGCCAGCAAGGTCTGAAACTCAATCAATTTGACAAAAAAGCCGACCCTATAAAAGTTTGGCCATACGATTTTTTTCGATTGTAGCTTTCTTATAAAAGTTGGCAAAGGCGCCACATATATTTATATTGCGGGAATTCACACAGTCAAAAAAATATCAACGTTGGCACAGTGGTGGCCAGCAAGGTCTGAAACTCAATCAATTTGACGAAAAAGCCGACCCTATAAAAGTTTGGCCATACGATTTGTTTCGGTTGTAGCTTTCTTAGAAAAGTTGGCAAAGGCGCCACATTTATTTATATTGCGGGAATTCCAACAGTCACAAAATTATTAAAGCTGGCGTAATGGTTACTAACCGGGTCTTGAACCTTATCGCAAAGAGAAATTAGCCTTCCTTAAATAGACTTCCACATAACAATTTATATTCCACCAAATCAATTTTACATATTAAAAAAGTCTGGGATGAGTATTTTGGTACTAAGAAATCTGCAATTGGAGTATAAGAGTAATTCAGGATTGGTTATCATCTGTGGGGTTACAGTTAGCGGAGCACAAAACAGAAGCAGTGCTAATCACCAGTAGGAAAAGGTTGGAATTCATGCCGGTGGAAGTTGGTGGTCAACTGATTCAGTCAAAACAATCTATTAATTATCTGGGAGTAATAATTGATGCTAGAATATCCTTTAAATCACATTTGGATACCGTTGGGGAAAAAGCTGAAAAAGTGAACGGGGCGTTAATGCGAATTATGCCGTCAGAGCCGTAAACTGTTACTGAGTAGTGTGGTGACTGTAACTAAGGCTGGATATTACTCCGGCCCCAGCTACATAGAAGTTGTCTTAGACGTTGAACACCGCGGCATTAACCTGTAGCTCAGGTCGGTAGGGGTATATTGGTTGTGGGTTTTGGTGTCAACGTATAAGACCTAGATTAACCGCGTGTGTATGGCCAAAGCATACAAAGGGGGACAGGTTTGCGAGGAAAAATTCGGACCCACAAATACTTTGTGGAGCCCATGACGTGATCGACTATTGTCGTTCAATAGCGGCTTAGTGCCAAACCATTACCATGATGGGTAATGGAGGAGAAAAATAAAGAAAAGAAAACAGATTTGTGCGAGTGGTAGACGCTACGTCTGCCCACTCAGTGGTTAGTAAGTATTTATATATTGGTAACGCGTTGCCAGCAGAAGGGAAGACGAAGCGTACGCTATACTTTCTTCCGTCCCGTTAGAGACCACTGGTAGACCCGTCACCAATTGTGCCGTTTAAAGTTAGTAGATGAATGCTTAGTCTTTAAATCATATACTTACCGAAAATCTGCTTGTTTTAACCCAAAGAATAAAAACTTGTATTTCGTTTTAATTTACTATTTTCCAATTATTTATTTTTAGTTTTTTAATTTAATCCTCCGCCTACTTACAGCCCCAAAAGTCGAATCAAAATAAAACCCTCTGTCTGTATCTGTTCCGTACCACGGCCAAAACCGGATGGTTCTGACCCGTAGCACGGACAAAATTCAACTCTCTCACAAGTAAGAAAATTTTTTGGTATTTATACCAATTTGGTGGGTTGATAGAGTGAGAGGGAAACAAAAGAAAACGCATAAAAATGCACTCTATCAAAAACCACTTGACATCATTTACTTGTGTTTCTTAAAAATCATTAATTTTTACAAACGTTGCGAAAACGTTGTAAAAGAAATATATAGGTTACAAAAATAATTTGATAACGTAAAGTTATTTAATAATTGTTACCGATTTTGCTGGGTATGCATTTTTATAATAACAAACTATAAATTAGCGTAATTCTATTTACACCATATTTTGTCAACAAGGTAAAGTTGAGGTATTGGCCTCAAAATTGTGTTTGTAGGTTAGATTGAATTGGACAGGGTGGTAACGGTTGTTGACAGGCGACCGTTACAGCGTGGGGAAAACCCAATCCCTGAGATGAAAAGAGATCTCGTGCTCTGTTGGATATGGAAAACAGATGACTATTTGGTAATAAGGTAGCCCAACGTGGCGGACGCCCCACGACCTGAGATAGTCTCAAAGCCGGGCCATTCTTACATCTAAACTGTTATAATTAATTAACCTAATACAACTTTTTATTCTTTAATTATCATCCTTTTATTTATATACTTTTTTTCATTTCATTTTTTTTTTTTTTTAGATGATAATTAAAACTATTCTTAAATTTACGTCCTTAATATTAACATTACTCTGGGGCTGACTTGTACATGAATGATCTAACAATTGATTAATTTCAAAATATGTGGATGCTGAACATTTTATGGCACCTGGCTGCAATGTTCCATTACCAGATTTTGTTTGAGTTTTGTTTGTTTCATCGTATCTGCTTTGCTGCTATTTTCATTGGGATATTTTATCACCTGACTGATGAAACCGAGGATGAAGAAGATGATTTTAATAGCGGTTGTTGTTGGTTTTGGGGTTTTGACTTCATATATATAGCTCGACTGGTCATTAGAATTGACCGCCCTCTTAACGAGCACTCTGGAGTGATGGTAAGAATTCCGATGCCTTGTAACGTTACCGGCTGAATTCCTTGAAACATCAGTCATGTTCCCATTCAAAGATGTGCAATGTGAGCTAACAAATTGTGCTTGTCTACAATTTTCAATTGGACTGGCTGCTTCTGCTTGTATGATAAGTTGTCTTGTATCCTTTCAACATCACCATTGGATAAATTTATATTTTTACATTCTCCTCATTATCATTTTCACCGTTGGATTCATCTTGAAGATGATCATATATCTTCGATCAGTTCGCTTCCTTCATCATTTTCTTTTTTATCGTAACTAAATATTATGTTTATCGTTGGTAATAACACATATATATTTATTTGGTGTAAATACACTTTATTTTTAACTTATTATCGTTGATGTGAACAATTACGCTCCGTAATCTCGAATGATCAGTCTCGAGCATGCTATTCACAATTCCCTAAAATATCATAATTGTAGTATATGATCAGCTAAACTGCTGTTTATGTGTTAGTTTGAGTTACAGTGGTTGTATACATTACAGTAACCGTCATTGTTTTCTTTATATTTAACACTACTGATGCTAACGCATCGGACTGTTGGAGTTGTCAACTGCTTTGCTATTGTTGAAATCATTTCATCCGGTTCCGTTACGTACATTTTCTTCGTTAACTATGCGCCTTTAATATGCGCCTTTTAATATGCGCCTTTAATATGCCTCTTTTAATATGCGCCTTTTTAAAGGTGGCAACAAAAAAGAAAATACGCGGTAGCTTCAAATTAAACGCTCATGGATTGTATTCTTAGGATTTAATATAGTATTATCTCGAATTTCTTCTGGTTCAGTATTATCTCCAATCGTCATCAAATTAAGCGATTTTAAGCCACTCGATGTCATCATCTTCTTTGTTATCCTCTTCTTCCATGTCAGCTTCATCTGATGTTCATCTGATGCTCGTCTATCTAATCTTCATCATCATCATTTATCCGTGTCATCTAAATTATTTATAATCCCTAATGATGAAACAGGTTTTTCATCTTGTTCATGCTTACGTTGGCGCCTAACCCCATGAAGACCACTATACAGTGCTCCCCACATGATCCGTATACTAGGATTTAACTATACTATATAAACTAACATTTATTAATTCTTGTTCTGATTACTAATATATATATTTTTAATTTATTAATCCTTTTTTTCAAATTTAATTTTAGAAAAATACATTTCTTTAGTATTTATTTTTTATAATTTTAATCTCATGCCAATTTTGATTTGAGAACGTATTTTAATTGTTTCATAATTATTGTATGTTTAAGAAAACCTTTTTTTTTTTTTTTTTTTTTTTTTTCGTTTTACTAGGATCTAAACTTATTCTAGATTTCAAACTAAACTTAACTTAAGGCTTAGTTACTGGGGTTTCTATCCCCATATCCGATGGGATAGAGACGACCAGTCTTCACCTTACCATTACATTACCTGTTCACAATGCTCTATAGGCATTGTAATGGTAAGCTGGAAAACGCGAAAAGCTGATATTTGCTTTTTATGACCGTTTGTGATAATTACTTGAACGACTATGAAAACAGAGTTCTTTTGAGATGGTCTGCTTTCTCGGTCTTGTAGCGTCATCTTAGAGCCGGATATCCTTGGCATCTGACCAGCTATGGCCCTTATGTGATCGAGTTGAATCATACGGCATCTCCTCCCCTAGGTGGAATTGGTCCAACAGGTCCTCAAGTTGGTCTTCATCGCCAGGAGGTAATGGATTACCCAGCGAGTTATCCCGAACGAGGTCCCTGCTGGTCCCAACTGGGCCGTGAACTAACCTAGCTGTTGGTTCTTCTGGAGGTTGGGCTTGTCCCTGTCCAGGCAACTCTATCACTACTTCCTCCAACTGAGCTTGTGCTTGCTCCAATGTAAGCTTCCCCCGCTTCATGCTGGATGCCACCTGTCCACATACCTCTATGGCATTCCGTAGACCGGCTGACATCTCAAAAAACTTCGGGGTTTTACTGAGTCGGTTGGTTCGACCCTGGAGATGCACAAGCTTGGCCACCGCTCCAGGCAGCCAAACTCCAATCTCTCCCTTCTGCTGGATTTGCTGCACCACAAACTGCCGCAAATTCAGCAGTTTCTTGATGCAGGCTTCTATCTCGCGCTGTGGCTGCTTTTGAGCAGCCAGGTGCGGTTTGATTGGAATGAGGAACGAATCTTCTCTCTCTTCCTCAAATTTACGCACCAGCGCCTCCTTTAGAGCTCCGGTTACCTCTAGGTTGGCTTTGTCTGCCAACCCTCGGACCTCGAACTCTATTCTAAGCTCCTCATCATCAAGCTTATCTACTCCAAACTCCATTCTGTGTAATTAATTTATAATATCTATTCTGATTTTAACAAAAAATTTAGTTAAGTGATTACGAAGTTGAACGACTATGGTCTCACGCCATGGTATGCAAACAAAAATATTGGGTCAAACGGGGAAAAGGAAAAGGTATGAAAAGGTTTGTTAATTTTAGTGAACTTGTTGTTATTCTACCAACCTCGCAATGGTTCTAAGCTACCCTTGAGCGATCTACATTGCTATGGT
This sequence comes from Tipula unca, assembly GCA_951394425.1. Classification (NCBI taxonomy): domain Eukaryota; kingdom Metazoa; phylum Arthropoda; class Insecta; order Diptera; family Tipulidae; genus Tipula; species Tipula unca. The sequence continues at coordinate 240,540,743 of OX596380.1, read as the reverse complement.
AAACAACTAGTACAAGTTCATAATTTTACCTAATGATCATGACCTGCATGCTTGTCCTCTTAGCCACAGTCAGCAATCTACTCCATCATGGAGGTTCTCAACCGTGAGAGTCACAATGACATGTTGTGCCTTAATCATTGGGAACGATAAACCGCCGTTTATCGTTAGGAATTCCCACAACACACGTTCATTGACCTATCGAGTTTATGTTCCCACTTGGAATCAAACACTCGTCCACTAGAGGAACCTAAGTGTAACAACCCGGTAGGCCATGACCTGGACGCAACTAAAACTACTTTTGGTGAACTTGCGAGACCCATCCCGAAGGATGCAAATTTGATATAAAAACTGAAGTGAAAATAAAACGCGAAATCTAACTATATGTTGGATGAATTTGGGAATTCATATTTTCGAACCAATTATAGGCAATTTGTGCTAATAAATATAACACCAAATTGACTTACAACTGAGGAAAAACTAATGGCAACTCAGTGTTGTTATTACCAGGCTGTGAATGCTGCGGACGCCTTACTACAATGCCAGGTCATTAATACCCCGCGGGTAATGCTACTGGCATTGGCTCGGTTACGACCCATCACATACGCCCTCACCTGAATTTGAACACTGAGTTGAGGCGGTACCGGGTGAAAACGGTACCCCTACAAAACAATTATGGAAAATCACGGGCTAACACGAGAGAACTCGTGCCTTCCCGTGGAGCGGATAAATACCAGCTTAAGTTGGTAAAAGGTATTTAAAAAAGAACTTATTATTCGGATGGTTCTGAACCATCACCAATCCGATTTTTGGGCGCCACTTTGTAACTAAGGCTGGATATTACTCCGGCCCCAGCTACATAGAAGTTGTCTTAGACGTTGAACACCGCGGCATTAACCTGTAGCTCAGGTCGGTAGGGGTATATTGGTTGTGGGTTTTGGTGTCAACGTATAAGACCTAGATTAACCGCGTGTGTATGGCCAAAGCATACAAAGGGGGACAGGTTTGCGAGGAAAAATTCGGACCCACAAATACTTTGTGGAGCCCATGACGTGATCGACTATTGTCGTTCAATAGCGGCTTAGTGCCAAACCATTACCATGATGGGTAATGGAGGAGAAAAATAAAGAAAAGAAAACAGATTTGTGCGAGTGGTAGACGCTACGTCTGCCCACTCAGTGGTTAGTAAGCATTTATATATTGGTAACGCGTTGCCAGCAGAAGGGAAGACGAAGCGTACGCTATACTTTCTTCCGTCCCGTTAGAGACCACTGGTAGACCCGTCACCAATTGTGCCGTTTAAAGTTAGTAGATGAATGCTTAGTCTTTAAATCATATACTTACCGAAAATCTGCTTGTTTTAACCCAAAGAATAAAAACTTGTATTTCGTTTTAATTTACTATTTTCCAATTATTTATTTTTAGTTTTTTAATTTAATCCTCCGCCTACTTACAGCCCCAAAAGTCGAATCAAAATAAAACCCTCTGTCTGTATCTGTTCCGTACCACGGCCAAAACCGGATGGTTCTGACCCGTAGCACGGACAAAATTCAACTCTCTCACAAGTAAGAAAATTTTTTGGTATTTATACCAATTTGGTGGGTTGATAGAGTGAGAGGGAAACAAAAGAAAACGCATAAAAATGCACTCTATCAAAAACCACTTGACATCATTTACTTGTGTTTCTTAAAAAACATTAATTTTTACAAACGTTGCGAAAACGTTGTAAAAGAAATATATAGGTTACAAAAATAATTTGATAACGTAAAGTTATTTAATAATTGTTACCGATTTTGCTGGGTATGCATTTTTATAATAACAAACTATAAATTAGCGTAATTCTATTTACACCATATTTTGTCAACAAGGTAAAGTTGAGGTATTGGCCTCAAAATTGTGTTTGTAGGTTAGATTGAATTGGACATTGTGGTAACGGTTGTTGACAGGCGACCGTTACATGACGTCTATTTTGACGTATGGAGCACCAATCTGGGCCAGTGCTATGGAGAGAAGTATATACAAGCAACCGGTTTCATCTTTTTATAGGTTAAGCGCTTTGAGGGTGGTTAGTGCATTCAGATGAAGCCGTGTGTCTGCTGGCTGGTATGCCTCCACTTGAATTATTGGCTAGGGAGCGTGAAAGAATATATTCTCGCCGTGCAAATGGGGATAAGAGAGGAAATCGTATTGTGGCTCAGAGACCATTAACATGTGGCAGCAGCGTTGGGACAGCTCAGGAAAAGGTCGGTGGACACATCGGTTAGTCCCTTTGGTAGTTAAATGGCTAGATAGGAAACATGAAGAGATTGACTTCTATTTATGCCAATTTCTGACGGGGCATGGTTGTTTTCGCGCTTATTTACATAAATTTAAGGAAGATGATTCCACTTATTGCCCAATGTGCGAAGGAAACCTGCAGAACGTCAAGCATGTATATTTTGACTGCCCGCGCTTCGAAGAAGAAAGATTGGAACTATATAGGTCTGTGGGAAATAATTTATCACCGTTAACAGTTGTGGATTATATGCTGCAGTCCGAAGAAATTTGGGAGGTGGTGTGTAAAATGAGTGTAAGGATTATTAAGATACTGAGAAATCTAGAAAAACATAGACAAAGACAACAAAGTTAGATGGCAGCTAAGGCTGAGCCTGTTCTCGCGAAATACGAGACAACTATAGGCATAAGAATTTGGGGGTTAGGGTTTAGTCTTACATGTTTATGGATTAGGTCCACATGTGACGTCTAATGAAGATTCCCCCTTCCACAATTGTATCTTTTACCCACAATATTTTTTGAGTGCACTACCTGACACAACTGTTAAGTGGATATGGTAGTTTTGGAGCATACGTGTGCAGGTTTAAGCACACTGATACTCCAGATTGTCCTGCTTGCAGAGATACACTAGAAGATGTGGAGCACATTTTTTTCCAATGCCCACGATTTGAGGATACTAGAAGGGAACTGTCAGCTGTCCTAGGGCAGCGTCCAACTCCAGAAAACATAACGCAATTAATGCTTGACTCTGAGGAAAGATAGAATGCTGGAAGCCATTTGGCGACAGTGATATTGAATGAGCTGAAGCGCTTAGAGCGTGCACGAGAAGAACAACATGCCGTGATTTGATAGCCGTGACAAACTCGATCTAAGATTGAGGCGCTACAGGGAGAATCGTCTTTCGAACATTTTCCACACTTAAACCAACCCCACAAAAAAAAAACAAAAAAAACACACACACACACATACTGCACTTAACCTCATTCAAATTAAACCAAACGTTAATATTCAATTTTAACAATCATTTTATTATTGCAAACACAATTATTTATATTTTTATTAAGACATTACTATTAATATTTTTTTAACTCAATTTTTAATTACGTAAAAATATTTTAAAATGGTGGCGACTCAAAATCACAAACTATGTTAATATTTTTCGACGGATAGAATTTGCCTTTTATTGGGTGGTTTCACCCAATCCTAAGGGCAAACTCTACTCAAAACCTAACGTTTGCACAATTGCCACAGTAGTTATTCAATTGATTTGAAGAAATTCCATGTTTTCCTTAAGCAATAATTAAAACTAACTATGATGCTTTCTTGTAAGTGATCAACCACAAATTTATACTCATACTCGTACTAACATTAATACTAAAAGTAGTCCACTAATTAATGTAAGTACGTACATACATATGTATATTAAAATGTTCATTTGATTGTCAAAAATAAAATATTTCAAAAATCGACAAACATCACAAATTATCGATGTACACAAACCAATTAATTTGTATTTATTTGTGTTGTGTATATACCATTTTGTATTTATCCAAATTTAATCATATAATAATTATCACAGTATGTGCCCACAAATAACAAACACAGGCAAAAGCTTTTTTATTGAAGTTATTTGGCAGATCAAAAACCAGTACATGTATATAAGCATACTTATAATATATTTAGAAATGAGCCTATATTCAAATTTTTGAGTATATGTATGTATATACACATACACTAATGAAGTATCGTTTATTAAAATTAATTTAATAATTGCCTGTCATTAGCAAATAAATTATTTTATACTTTCCTACCTAACAACGTTTTGAAATTATAAAAAAACATCTATATTACAAAATAGCTATATGTATAAAGCATACAGGGAAATTTTTGTTTTCAAATTATGAAAAGAAGGACGCAAGCTTATCGGAAGTTAAGTTGAATGGAAAAATTAATTTGGTAGCAAATTAAACGCAATTGCTTAATTTATCACTATGAATCAGGTAAGAAAAATGAAATAAAACATCGAAATTCGGTATGATAGTGGTGTAAGTACTAAAAAAATAACAACAAATTACATTGATATATTATGTTATTTTATCCAGTTGGAACGTTCTTATACCAAAATTGATATTTGAGGTGTTATGTAAATGTTGTCCCGCCGATTATACTTCCATGCTCTCTACTAAATATGTATTCGGATAGCTCAGCTTAGACCAATGTCTATCTTTGTGTTCATGTGGCTCAAATTCCACTGGGCTTTATTTATCAATTTTCATTTAACTTGGAAGTCTCGGAATTTCGAATGATTTTTACTATAAAAACCTAAACTCATTTCATAAACAAACTTTAGGAATTTTGTAATCAGGGGGACTAAATTCTGATGAACTTTAGTGCTTGTTTTACAGTATTTAGATTTTAAGTTGTTCAGACTGGTTTTCCACTGATGTCATCGGGTGTTCTTTGAATTTTCAAGTCATTGATGGTCAAGCAAATTCTGATATACTTTACTATTTCAGAATTTTACTAGAATGATTCTTAACCGCGATGTCATAACTCGTCTATATACATATACCACCGTCCTTTAAATTATTTAAATAGTTTTGTTTCTTCGGAACAACATATTTTGTGTTTATACATTATGTACACATGTAGATTTTAGCTTATGAAGAAAATGGTTAAATAAAAGATATTCTATATGATTGATGATAGACTTAGATTAATTTGATTTTATAATTTAAATAAATTATTCATTATCAAAACCCTTGAAATACATTTTTACGTACAGAAAACCAATTTTCTTTTATCTAAAATGAAAGGAACTCCTTTATAGGTAAAAATGATAATCCAACAAGTTCTTTATGAACAATATACGTATATGTATATATATTTTATATATAGGCTTAAATTCTCAATTGAGAGATTATTATATCATGACATGATCATGATAGAACTATGTATATTAGATTTAGTCATTACGAGAAAACGAAACACGTTGGTGTTGGTGCGCCTATTATATTTTATTTTTGCTCTATCTCTTTGTTAACTCTCTACCTTGTCGTAATCCCTCGTTTTAGCTGATCGTCTGATGATCTTTATAGTATTTTTGTTTTTATCTCTGTGTGCTACACATTTGTTTTTTAATTATGTATAATGAAAATGGTTCAACACGTGTGTTATGCGGTATAACATGTATAGTCAATATATCATTATTGATGACAACAGAGTTTATCATTTTATTAGTTTTAATTGTATTTTGTGTACTGACTACGCAATTCCATGTTTTATATAAATGTTATAAATGCATAGTCAACATTTATTTTGTAGATAATCAAACACGAAATAATAATAAATTGAGTTTTAACACAACTATCAACGTGTTTTAATAAAACAAATAACTGGTTAGGCCCCACCAGCGGTAACCTAATCAAGTTATATTTAACTCAACAAATCATTTATCCCAACAACAACACCGGAATAAACATTGGTCCTTCGAGCCATAAAAAACAAAGTCTATCAAACAAATCTATACAGCGCACGCCATAAAACAACCGGCAATCAGTCCACGCCGTACAATATTCGATGACAACACCACGTTCCACAACGAATTCGCCATAAAAAACAGGTGCAGCTATAGCCAAAAACCAGCGATCAGTGAAACGTGTCGTGCTTTCTAACTGATACACAACCATGATGGATATCTTATTGCAGAATCAATTAGAAAAGGCAGGAGAGATAGCACAACTTATCTCTAATTACAAAAAGGACAGCGCAGAACGAAAAACTAAAAAGTATCTGGAGACCAGAATAGCAGCTTTAAAAAGATTATACAATGAGTACGTCGACGGTGATAGCAAAGTTCGGAATTTCCAACCTACACTGGAATTAACACACCAATACTATAAAGATAGACCTAGTATTGGAGAACTACACAAAAGGTATTGAGGACATGCGTCAACGTCTTAACGAGCCATACTTACCATCAACACCAATTCTATCAGCAAGAACAAATCCTCAATTTGAATTCGGATCGACAGCGGAAGGCAGTAACAACGTCACCAATAAACCAACAACTAGCGAAAACCCGCACAATGAGCCTTCAGAGCCAACAAAACAGCAATCAGCCACTGAATTTCGGCTCAGTCAGTTGCCGAGCTTTAATCAGCAATTAAGGCAACAAGACATCAAAATACGCAGCTTGTATCGAGAACTACGAGCAGCTGAGGATGTGATAACAAGCAACAACAGATCCAGATTAGTTGTAAACCTTAAATTAAAAAATATAGAGAGAATAATGATGCAAATCATGGATCTACATGAGCAAATAAGTATGGAAGCGTCTGAAGAACAAGAAGCAAATGTAAATTACTTCGTAGAACAACATTACGAAACTCTTAAAGATAAATACGAAGATATCGTAATAAAGTTAACAACAATATTGGAACATGACCAACAACTACCAAAAGCGAAAACAATGGAGATTCGTCTACCACCAGTAGAAACCCCACATTTTCATGGGGACTATATGAAATGGGTAGGTTTCGCCGACACGTTTAAACAACTAGTTCATGACAACAGCCAGCTTACCAATACACATAAAATGAACTACCTTAAAGGTCACGTAGAAGGGGCAGCCGGAAAACTATTGAGCCACTTGGAGCCAACGGGTAAAAATTACGAGGCAGCTTGGGAAATCCTGGAAAATCGGTATAACAACAGGAGGTTACTAGTAACTAGCCATGTAAATACGCTATTATAACTGCCAAACATCACCTCGGAGTCAGCAACAGCAGTAAAAAATCTTCATGCCACCGATTGTTGAAAATTTATATGCATTGAAGAACTTGGGCATTGATACTACAACCTGGAACGCAATACTAATTCCAATAGTATTGAAGAAATTGGTCAATGAGACACATCGTTTGTACCAAGTAAATTTAGAGAATCCTCGGGACATTCAACCTATGAGTGATTTTCTAAAGTTCCTGGAAAGTCGTTTCCAATCGTTAGAAGCAACCAACATATCAGTAAGGGGATTTCAACAAACAAGAGTCGTTTTAGATCGCCCAAATGCGGTTTTATCCCAAGCACCAAGAACTTTTGCTGCGGAATAAGGAAAACATGCATTGTTTGCAAGGCATCACACGACCTAACGAAATGTCCCACTTTTGTGAAAATGCCAGTGCTAGAATGATCAAAACTAATAACAGGAAACAACGTATGCAGAATTTGTTTAATTGCTTCACATGGCATATGTATAAGTAAAGAAACCTGCGTGGTTTGTATGGGGAATCATAATACGTTACTATACATACAAGGGAAGTTAAAACTTCACTAAATAACGCCAAGAGCAACCCCATACTAAATAATGAAGTACCACTATTAGCTACAGCGCAGGTAAGGGCAACTAGTCGTATTGGATATGCACTACAACTACGCAAAATTAATAGATCCAGGATCACAGTCATCGTTTATCACCCAAGCAGCAGCCGAATTACTAAATTTACCAAAATTTCGTGTTAATTTACAAGTCAGTGGGATTGGAGGAATAAAGACCAGTAATATAAAATATAAGGTGTATGTAACAATATCACCACATTACACATCGGATTTCCAGCATGTGGTAGAGGCTTTTATTCTACCAAAATTGACTGAACGTCTCCCAACTGAACCAATAAGGGGAGCCAACAACAACCCGTGGAGAGATTTTATATTAGCAGATTCAAACTACGCAACACCAGCATCAGTCGACATGATTCTAGGCGCACATGTATAAGGAAACATTTTAGTGGACGGGGTAATAAAGCCCGCGCCAGATCATCCAGCAGCTCAAAGAACGGAATTAGGATGGATTTTAATGGGAATGACCAAAACACAACCAACAGAAAAGTCGGTATCTTTAACCCTGATATCTCTAATAATCTTGATTTGGACCTTCAACAATTATCTGCCAACTTCAATCAATCCAGGTGGCTACCAAAGAAATCATCAAAAAATCGGAACAAGCTGTTACCGATCATTCATCATATGACCCAGCAAAAATATCAAGAATATGACGTGAAAGACAATATTAATAATTTGCAAGAGAAGAATAAAATCATGCAAGAACTATTGAATGAGAAAAATGTTATTCTTCCGATGATGCGTAATGCAACCGATCTAGATGAAAAGGTTTATTCCCAAACAAACATCGAAGGACGTGGACATGTCCGAAACGATGTACAAAATTTACAACAATCGGTTGATTCGTTATTTGATAGCACTGCATCTTCCAGCCGTTTACTTCAAGCAAGTCTCTTGAATTGGTCAGGATTTGAGGAAAATCTACAAAAGATTACCAAATGGTTATCTGATATTTCGAAACATTTCTCAGACAATATGGTTCTTAAAGCTACGTTAGACGAAAAAAGAACACAACTTCAAACCTACCGGGAACTATTAAAAGATGTCCAAAACCACAAATCCGATGTGCTCTCGTTTAAGGATAATATCGGTAATTTTGCCAATAAAGACATTGATAAGAAAGTTACCGATATTATCAACCAATATAATGATATTTTGGCAAAATCCCAATCGTACCTGGACAAATATGAAGATATTGTTACAAATCATCAACAATACAGCAAAGCGGTTATGAATACCCAAGGATACATTAACGCAACCCACAATACAATCAAACTCTGGGGTGATTTAGAACTCGATCTAATTTCACTTCAAACTAACTTGGAACGTATGAAGAGCTTAAGAGCTACAATTCAAGATGAAAATGAACGAGTTCAACAAATTCGTTATTTGGGTGAAAAAGTCGTACCAGGCACAATTGAATCCGGTCAAATCAATATAAAATCACAAATTGATTGTTCTCAACAAGAGTGGGAAGGTTTCCTATCATCTGTAAATTCCACTATTGAGGCAATCGAAGGTAAACTTGATGGAAAGAATACGAAAATCTCCGTGATGGATGTATTTTGTGGATAAAAAATGTGAACAGCAGTTTACATTCAATCGATCTAAAATCATCGCTTCCCGAGAAAGAAGAACAATTCAAAACCATTAAATCGTATCATGGTGAAATCCGAGCTAAAGAGTTAGAGATTGATAATGTAACGGAAAAAGCTCAAGTCTTGTATAGAGGCTTACCCGGTTCCAAAAATCCACAAATTTCAGAATTAGTTTTTAAATATCAACAAATATTCCATAAAATCAAAGAATTAAACTCACGTTGGCAGAATTACGTCACGTCTCACCAAGAATTTATTAGTGCTATCGGGGAATGTCGTCAATGGTTGAACGAAATTAACCAAAAACTTCACTATTGTGCCGATCTTACAGCCACATCACAAAATGATTTAGACGAAAAAACGAATACAATTCAAGATCTATTGATGCTAGAAGATGAAGGCTGCGCTTGCGTTCAATCGATTGTTGGATTAGCTCAAAGTATTTTAGTAAACACAGCACCACCCGGCCATGAAGATATCAATAACTCCATTATGTCACTCCAACCAGAATGGTCCGATATTGCATTAAAAATGATTGATTTTAATTCATCATTGGATGACTGGAGTCATCAATGGAGTGAATTATTGGAACAAATACAACATGTGAATAAATCTATTGAATGGATGACCACATGCATTAACGAATTATCCCCATACCAATCGTCAATGGCCGAAAAACGAAGCCAATTGGATAAACTAAAAACGGCCGATGAAAAAGTGAGACTTGAAAAAATCGAAATTGACCCTCTTAAATCGAAAATAATTGAAAGTGGTCAACAAACTCAAGCTGCATGACAAGCCAAGCAAATACTTGATAAACTTGACATTCTCAATGAGCAAATCAAAAAATTGCTTTCTGAACGCGAGGCACAATTTAGAGATCACCGTTTATACAAAGAGGCGCATGATGATCTATCGGGCTGGATTAAACCCCCTTGAAGTTATCCCAGGATTTCATCCCATGATTTTTAAAAAAATACCTCTGGCAACACTACCGTAAATAATCCATCCCAGACTTTTTAAAAATACATATAAAATTTATATAGTTTTTTCATCCCAGGATTTTTTACATTTTATACTATCCCACACTTTTTCGTATACAAAAAAATATGTATGTATACAGTTAGTACCAAAATACTCATCCCAGACTTTTTTAATATGTAAAATTGATTTGGTGGAAAATAAATTATTATGTGCAAGTCTTTTTAAGGACGGCAAATTTATCTTTGTGATAAGGTTCAAGACCCTGTTAGTAACCATTACGCCAGCTTTAATAATTTTGTGACCGTTGGAATTTCCACCATATAAATAAATGTAGTGCATTTGCCAACATTTCAAAGTAAAGCTAAATCGAAAAAAAATTCGTATGGCCAAACTTTTATAGGGTCGGCTTTTTTCTCATATTGATTGTGTTTAAGACCTTGTTGGCTACCACTGTGCCAGCGTTGATGATGTTTTGCCCGTCAGAATTTACGCAATATAAATAAATGTGGTGCCTTTGCCAACTTTACAAAGTAAAGCCAAATCGAAAAAAATCGTATGGCCAAACTTTTATAGGGTCGGCTTTTTTCGCATATTGATTGAGTTTGGGACCTTGTTGGCTACCACTGTGCCAGCGTTGATGATGTTTTGCCCGTCAGAATTTACGCAATATAAATAAATGTGGTGCCTTCGCCAACTTTACAAAGTAAAGTAAAATCGAAAAAATCGTATGGCCAAACTTTTATAGGGTCGGCTTTTTTCGCATATTGATTGAGTTTGGGACCTTGTTGACTACCACTGTGCCAGCGTTGATGATGTTTTGCCCGTCAGAATTTACGCAATATAAATAAATGTGGTGCCTTTGCCAACTTTACAAAGTAAAGCCAAATCGAAAAAAATCGTATGGCCAAACTTTTATAGGGTCGGCTTTTTTCGCATATTGATTGAGTTTGGGACCTTGTTGACTACCACTGTGCCAGCGTTGATGATGTTTTGCCCGTCAGAATTTACGCAATATAAATAAATGTGGTGCCTTTGCCAACTTTACAAAGTAATGTAAAATCGAAAAAATCGTATGGCCAAACTTTTATAGGGTCGTCTTTTTCGCATATTAATTGAGTTTGGGACCTTGTTGACTACCACTGTGCCAGCGTTGATGAAGTTTTGCCCGTCAGAATTTCCGCAAAATAAATAAATGTGGTGCCTTTGCCAACTTTACAAAGTAAAGCCAAATCGAAAAAAAACGTATGGCCAAACTTTTATAGGGTCGGCTTTTTTCGCATATTGATTGAGTTTGGGACCTTGTTGACTACCACTGTGCCAGCGTTGATGATGTTTTGCCCGTCAGAATTTACGCAATATAAATAAATGTGGTGCCTTCGCCAACTTTACAAAGTAAAGTAAAATCGAAAAAATCGTATGGCCAAACTTTTATAGGGTCGGCTTTTTTCGCATATTGATTGAGTTTGGGACCTTGTTGACTACCACTGTGCCAGCGTTGATGATGTTTTGCCCGTCAGAATTTACGCAATATAAATAAATGTGGTGCCTTTGCCAACTTTACAAAGTAAAGCCAAATCGAAAAAAATCGTATGGCCAAACTTTTATAGGGTCGGCTTTTTTCGCATATTGATTGAGTTTGGGACCTTGTTGACTACCACTGTGCCAGCGTTGATGATGTTTTGCCCGTCAGAATTTACGCAATATAAATAAATGTGGTGCCTTTGCCAACTTTACAAAGTAATGTAAAATCGAAAAAATCGTATGGCCAAACTTTTATAGGGTCGTCTTTTTCGCATATTAATTGAGTTTGGGACCTTGTTGACTACCACTGTGCCAGCGTTGATGAAGTTTTGCCCGTCAGAATTTCCGCAAAATAAATAAATGTGGTGCCTTTGCCAACTTTACAAAGTAAAGCCAAATCGAAAAAAATCGTATGGCCAAACTTTTATAGGGTCGGCTTTTTTCGCATATTGATTGAGTTTGGGACCTTGTTGGCTACCACTGTGCCAGCGTTGATGATGTTTTGCCAGTCAGAATTTACGCAATATAAATAAATGTGGTGCCTTTGCCAACTTTACAAAGTAAAGCAAAATCGAAAAAATCGTATGGCCAAACTTTTATAGCTTCGGCTTTTTTCGCATATTAATTGAGTTTGGGACCTTGTTGGCTACCACTGTGCCAGCGTTGATGATGTTTTGCCCGTCAGAATTTACGCAATATAAATAAATGTGGTGCCTTTGCCAACTTTACAAAGTAAAGCCAAATCGAAAAAAATCGTATGGCCAAACTTTTATAGGGTCGGCTTTTTTCGCATATTGATTGAGTTTGGGACCTTCTTGGCTACCACTGTGCCAGCGTTGATGATGTTTTGGCCGTCAGAATTTACGCAATATAAATAAATGTGGTGCCTTTGCCAACTTTACAAAGTAAAGCCAAATCGAAAAAAATCGTATGGCCAAACTTTTATAGGGTCGGCTTTTTTCGCATATTGATTGAGTTTGGGACCTTGTTGACTACCACTGTGCCAGCGTTGATGATGTTTTGCCCGTCAGAATTTACGCAATATAAATAAATGTGGTGCCTTTGCCAACTTTACAAAGTAATGTAAAATCGAAAAAATCGTATGGCCAAACTTTTATAGGGTCGGCTTTTTTCGCATATTGATTGAGTTTGGGACCTTGTTGGCTACCACTGTGCCAGCGTTGATGATGTTTTGCCCGTCAGAATTTACGCAATATAAATAAATGTGGTGCCTTTGCCAACTTTACAAAGTAAAACCAAATCGAAAAAAATCGTATGGCCAAACTTTTATAAGGTCGGCTTTTTTCGCATATTGATTGAGTTTGGGACCTTGTTGACTACCACTGTGCCAGCGTTGATGATGTTTTGCCCGTCAGAATTTACGCAATATAAATAAATGTGGTGCCTTTGCCAACTTTACAAAGTAATGTAAAATCGAAAAAATCGTATGGCCAAACTTTTATAGGGTCGGTTTTTTTCGCATATTGATTGAGTTTGGGACCTTGTTGACTACCACTGTGCCAGCGTTGATGATGTTTTGCCCGTCAGAATTTACGCAATATAAATAAATGTGGTGCCTTTGCCAACTTTACAAAGTAAAGCAAAATCGAAAAAATCGTATGGCCAAACTTTTATAGGGTCGGCTTTTTTCGCATATTGATTGAGTTTGGGACCTTGTTGGCTACCACTGCGCCGGCGTTGATGATGTTTTGCCAGTCAGAATTTACGCAATATAAATAAATGTGGTGCCTTTGCCAACTTTACAAAGTAAAGCCAAATCGAAAAATATCGTATGGCCAAACTTTTATAGGGTCGGCTTTTTTCGCATATTGATTGAGTTTGGGACCTTGTTGGCTACCACTGTGCCAGCGTTGATGATGTTTTGCCCGTCAGAATTTACGCAATATAAATAAATGTGGTGCCTTTGCCAACTTTACAAAGTAAAGCCAAATCAAAAAAAATCGTATGGCCAAACTTTTATAGGGTCGGCTTTTTTCGCATATTGATTGAGTTTGGGACCTTGTTGACTACCACTGTGCCAGCGTTGATGATGTTTTGCCCGTCAGAATTTACACAATATAAATAAATGTGGTGCCTTTGCCAACTTTACAAAGTAAAGCCAAATCGAAAAAAATCGTATGGCCAAACTTTTATAGAGTCGGCTTTTTTCGCATATTGATTGAGTTTGGGATCTTATATAAATCTTATAAATAAATATGATGCCTTTGCCAACTTTACAAAGTAAAGCAAAAACGAAAAAAATCGTATGGCCAAACTTTTATAGGGTCGGCTTTTTTCGCATATTGATTGAGTTTGGGACCTTGTTAAAACTCTATAAAAGCTTGGCCAAACGTTATTTTTTGTTGTAGCTTGCTTAGAAAAGTTGGCAAAAGCGCCACATTTATTTATATTGCGGAAATTCCAACGGTCAAAAATCATCAACGCTGGCACACTGGTGGTCAACAAGGTCTTTAACTCAATCAAAATGAGAAAAGAGCCGACCCTATAAAAGTTTGGCCATACGATTTTTTTTGATTTGGCTTTACTTTGTAAAGTTGGCGAAGGCACCACATTTATTTATATTGCGTAAATTCTGACGGGCAAAACATCATCAACGCTGGCACAGTGGTAGTCAACAAGATCCCAAACTCAATCAATATGCGAAAAAAGCCGACCCTATAAAAGTTTGGCCATACGATTTTTTTCGATTTGGCTTTACTTTGTAAAGTTGGCAAAGGCACCACATTTATTTATATTGCGTAAATTCTGACGGGCAAAACATCATCAACGCTGGCACAGTGGTAGCCAACAAGGTCCCAAACTCAATCAATATGCGAAAAAAGCCGACCCTATAAAAGTTTGGCCATACGATTTTTTCGATTTTGCTTTACTTTGTAAAGTTGGCAAAGGCACCACATTTATTTATATTGCGTAAATTCTGACTGGCAAAACATCATCAACGCTGGCACAGTGGTAGCCAACAAGGTCCCAAACTCAATCAATATGCGAAAAAAGGCGACCCTATAAAAGTTTGGCCATACGATTTTTTCGATTTTGCTTTACTTTGTAAAGTTGGCAAAGGCACCACATTTATTTATATTGCGTAAATTCTGACGGGCAAAACATCATCAACGCTGGCACAGTGGTAGTCAACAAAGTCCCAAACTCAATCAATATGCGAAAAAAGCCGACCCTATAAAAGTTTGGCCATACGATTTTTTTTGATTTGGCTTTACTTTGTAAAGTTGGCAAAGGCACCACATTTATTTATATTGCGTAAATTCTGACGGGCAAAACATCATCAACGCTGGCACAGTGGTAGCCAACAAGGTCCCAAACTTAATCAATATGCGAAAAAAGCCGACCCTATAAAAGTTTGGCCATACGATTTTTTTCGATTTGGCTTTACTTTGTAAAGTTGGCAAAGGCACCACATTTATTTATATTGCGTAAATTCTGACGGGCAAAACATCATCAACGCTGGCACAGTGGTAGCCAACAAGGTCTCAAACACAATCAATATGAGAAAAAAGCCGACCCTATAAAAGTTTGGCCATACGAATTTTTTTTCGATTTAGCTTTACTTTGAAATGTTGGCAAATGCACTACATTTATTTATATGGTGGAAATTCCAACGGTCACAAAATTATTAAAGCTGGCGTAATGGTTACTAACAGGGTCTTGAACCTTATCACAAAGATAAATTTGCCGTCCTTAAAAAGACTTGCACATAATAATTTATTTTCCACCAAATCAATTTTACATATTAAAAAAGTCTGGGATGAGTATTTTGGTACTAACTGTATACATACATATTTTTTTGTATACGAAAAAGTGTGGGATAGTATAAAATGTAAAAAATCCTGGGATGAAAAAACTATATAAATTTTATATGTATTTTTAAAAAGTCTGGGATGGATTATTTACGGTAGTGTTGCCAGAGGTATTTTTTTTTAAAATCATGGGATGAAATCCTGGGATAACTTCAAGGGGGTTGGATTAATAGAATTCGTGAAAAATTACCAATGAAACAACAAAGATCATTGACTAACAAATTCGCAATTGAAAATTCTGTGATACCAACTATAAGATGCAACGATTTGGCAGATGATACATCACTTCCTATGGAATCTGGACCGCAGGATTGTAGGCCCGTGGATGTTTCATCTGGTTCACAGGCTCCCAAAACAAATCATAAGATGATGACCCGAGGACGTTCGGCCAACCTGCTATCCAATCTCGTTATGTACTCCGTGTGTTTAATGAGCTTATTTTATAAGGATACGGTAGCGGAATGGACAAGTACAACAGGGTATAGCATAGAATACCTGAACCATCAGCCGGGATTCTACTTCGAGAGACAAACTGAAATGAAACCGTTAGCTTCGACCTGGAATATAATCTTATACTATGATCTAAGAGGTTTTGACGTAGAGCTGAAACAGGTAAATACGCAGTACAAATACTTAAAACAAGTTTGCCAAGAGCCTACTAACCACACAGATCAGTATAGTATATGCATGGCTCTTATCCAACAAATCGGGCACCAAATGGAAAACATGAAAAAGGCAAACACAGTAATCCAGAATTCTAATAAGGAGCGAAGACGCGTTAAGCGAGGTTTCGGTGATGCTGTAGGGCATGTCATGGGTGACTTATTCGGTGTTTTAAATGAACGAGATGCAGAACATTACGAACAACTAATATCAAATCTGGATGATAAAAGTGAAACATTGCTCAACTTAATGCAAAACCAAACATCAATTATTAATGCAACTCTTAATATTATAAAGCATAATAGTGAACAAACAGGACAGCAAATAAATACTATGAGCAACCATATGAATAATTTCATTGACACAATGAACAATCTCACATCCGACAATGCGAAACTCCATAAAACTCAAATGATTAATAGGTTAGCTATACAACTTATGTTGATCATTAAAAACATAGAGGATACTCAAAGAATCATCATCGAAGTACTCACCCACGCGCATAACGGTATAAAAAATTCACAATTGATCTCTCCTGCACAACTGGAAGATGAACTATGGAAAATTAAGGATCATACAGCCACCACAGTTTCCCTACCTACTCATTCTCTAGCTGACGTTTATGAGGTGATGACCGTAAGGGCAAGAGTGGTGACAAATATGGTTATATTCCACATTCAAACACCATCCATTGTTTAATCTGTTGACTTCGTCACGTGGGGGGAGAATGTTATGCGCTATAACATGTATAGTCAATATATCATTATTGATGACAACAGAGTTTATCATTTTATTAGTTTTAATTGTATTTTGTGTACTGACTATGCAATTCCATATTTTATATAAATGTTATAAATGCATAGTCAACATTTATTTTGTATATAATCAAACACGAAATAATAATAAATTGAGTTTTAACACAACTATCAACGTGTTTTAATAAAATAAATAACTGGTTAGGCCCCACCAGCGGTAACCTAATCAAGTTATATTTAACTCAACAAATCATTTATCCCAATAACAACAACGTACATTGGGAAAGATCGGATTTTTTAGTTGATCAAGATAATTTTTTGTATATAAATATTTTTGATAGATTTATTAAATATGTAAAATTATAAATTATATCGTTTTGTAGAAATTCCGTTGTGATTATTATACAAAGCACATTTTTTGGGGGGATTTCACGCGCAGCATATCCTACTCTGATGGATTTCAAATCATGACTAAAATGTATTATGTTTTTTTTGTTTTCTCTCTACTAGTATATTTTTTTAACCAGAGAAAAATTTTGGCGCACCAAAGAGAAAGTACTTTTATTTTATCTTCTTCTTTGTATCATGGACATCATGAACAATTATTTTTTCTCTAGTAAAAAGAACAAAAACATCATTTCAAATTCTGCCTCTCTTATTCGATCAAATTTATACGATTTGGTTAAAAACGAACTGGTTAAAAGATCGGGTTAAAATAACCTGGTTAACGAGCTAACAGATAGAATCATTCATGGTTAGCAAATTAACCAGTTTAGAACACCACTTATCGGAATACCCACTCCGCTGCATCTGTGAGGATACTAACAGTTTACAATTTAGATCGATAGTTTGGCTCTCCTTAATTTTTCTTCCATTTCCTTTATGATCTCTGTTTCTTTTTAACATTAAAGATTTTGTTTAAATTCCCGACTTCGAAGCGGATGCAATATAAAATGTTATATTTTTGGTTAAATTTATTCTGATGTGACAATATTATTCCAAATATATTTAACTGTAACCGAAATTGTATACCTGCTGTGAAACTTATTATTAATAGTCTTCGTTAGGTATTTTTAGAATTACCAATTTTTATAAAATTTTGAAGGATAATATACCATCTAAAATTCACAATATTTATTATTTTTGTGAGTATATATGTATGTATGTCATGTGAGTTTGTATGTGTTAGAAATAAAAAATGTATTTTCTTTAATTTATTAGAAATACCCAATCACTATTATTTGTATCAGTCATCTTCACATGTAATATATTGAACCATGACCATTGAACATGTGATATATGCAATTAATTATTATATATAATATATGCAATTCCATATTTTATATAAATGTTATAAATGCATAGTCAACATTTATTTTGTATATAATCAAACACCAAATAATAATAAATTGAGTTTTAACACAACTATCAACGTGTTTTAATAAAATAAATAACTGGTTAGGCCCCACCAGCGGTAACCTAATCAAGTTATATTTAACTCAACAAATCATTTATCCCAATAACAACAACGTACATTGGGAAAGATCGGATTTTTTAGTTGATCAAGATAATTTTTTGTATATAAATATTTTTGATAGATTTATTAAATATGTAAAATTATAAATTATATCGTTTTGTAGAAATTCCGTTGTGATTATTATACAAAGCACATTTTTTGGGGGGATTTCACGCGCAGCATATCCTACTCTGATGGATTTCAAATCATGACTAAAATGTATTATGTTTTTTTTGTTTTCTCTCTACTAGTATATTTTTTTAACCAGAGAAAAATTTTGGCGCACCAAAGAGAAAGTACTTTTATTTTATCTTCTTCTTTGTATCATGGACATCATGAACAATTATTTTTTCTCTAGTAAAAAGAACAAAAACATCATTTCAAATTCTGCCTCTCTTATTCGATCAAATTTATACGATTTGGTTAAAAACGAACTGGTTAAAAGATCGGGTTAAAATAACCTGGTTAACGAGCTAACAGATAGAATCATTCATGGTTAGCAAATTAACCAGTTTAGAACACCACTTATCGGAATACCCACTCCGCTGCATCTGTGAGGATACTAACAGTTTACAATTTAGATCGATAGTTTGGCTCTCCTTAATTTTTCTTCCATTTCCTTTATGATCTCTGTTTCTTTTTAACATTAAAGATTTTGTTTAAATTCCCGACTTCGAAGCGGATGCAATATAAAATGTTATATTTTTGGTTAAATTTATTCTGATGTGACAATATTATTCCAAATATATTTAACTGTAACCGAAATTGTATACCTGCTGTGAAACTTATTATTAATAGTCTTCGTTAGGTATTTTTAGAATTACCAATTTTTATAAAATTTTGAAGGATAATATACCATCTAAAATTCACAATATTTATTATTTTTGTGAGTATATATGTATGTATGTCATGTGAGTTTGTATGTGTTAGAAATAAAAAATGTATTTTCTTTAATTTATTAGAAATACCCAATCACTATTATTTGTATCAGTCATCTTCACATGAAATATATTGAACCATGACCATTGAACATGTGATATATGCAATTAATTATTTCAATTAATTTCAGAAATTTATCGTACATATTTATTGATTGTTTCAATTTCAACCAAACTCGAAAAACAGTACACAAAGGACTTTATAATAAACCTAATTAAAAAGCCAACTAAAAATGATAAAATGTATAATAAAATATAAATTAATTTATTATTTTTAAATAAATTTTCAGTAGAATTATATTTTAAAACAATAATAAAATGAAAATTAAATTAATTATGAAATTTATATCAGTAAATTTAATTCTTTTGTAGGTTTATTAATTAGTGTATTATAGTAATCAAATAAATGAAATGTATATAATTAATTATAGTTTTTATGTGTTAGGGAGAATGAATGGTAATTGTGCAAGACCACGAGATAGCTATATGTATAAAACACTCTGTTAAAACTTACATTACAAATAAATATATTATCACTGAAAACATACATATACATGAGAAATTATCTCATTATTAAGATTTCAAATTCAATTTAGTCCTTCTAAAGCAAATAAATTCAATATAAGTTTAAAAATACAAGCTTACTTGTACTTATGCAAGCTTACTATACTTAACTTCGGTAAGTGAAAATTTTAAAGTTTTTAAATTAACTATTTTATTAAAAAATAATTTTCCTCATAATGATATCAAAGATTCTCTTATTAGTGAATGCAATGAACATATTAATGATACATATTCACAAAAAGGATCCCAAACCCAATTACGCACGCTACATACAATCAAGAAAAAACCCACAAGTATGTTATAATTCAAACAAAACCATATTACATAAAAATAGAAAAGAACCAACAACTTAGATTAGAATACCTAGAAATATACAAAACTTTTAATGAGTCACGTCTATTTTTCAATAAATGTTGTTACTCGTACCTTGTAGGTTTTACATGTAGTAAGATACATGGCGATTGCTGCACATTTTTATAGTATTCTTGATTCATGATTAATATATTCATTCATGATTAATATATTCATTGCGGTATTGCAAATATAGTTGCACTATTTGGAGTGTTAATAGTTTAAAATTTGTCCATTAACTCCAAGTTATTTTTGATAGACAAATTTTCCAGCGATTGTTGACGTGATGATATTTATTATTAGCTTTATTGGTGTATTCTGACTTTTGATTAATCCATTTATTACTGGTGCCGTGAGTTTAATCATTTTATTATACATGGTAGATTTGAATTTACTTAGGAGATTTATTAAATTGGTGATAGTTTTATTGACATATTTGATATATCCTTTTTCGGATATAAAGGGTGTTTTTTTAAGCCCGATAGAACTTATCTTATTGTATTCAAAAAAATTTTTTTATTCGAAAGATCAACACATGGCATTAATATTTGAAAATGATTTCGGGCATATGGGCTGTTCAAAAACGCATTTAATTTTGGGCCATTTTTTTTAGCACTGCTGGCCGTATGTCACGAATAAATGAACAATGCTGGCCTCCAAGGCACCAATTGTTGCTGGTTTAAAACCAGTGACTTAGCGTAGCCCCACAGAAAATATTCGAGAGGTGTCAAATCGCACGACCTTGGAGGCCAATTGACAGGTCCATTTCTCGAAATCAACTTATAAATCACGAAATCACGTAGCACCATCCTGTTGAAACCACATCTCGTCCGGATCAATGTCATGCATATTTTCAAACCAAAAATCATTGATCATGGTGCGTTAACGATCTCCATTGACCGTAACGAGATCCCCGGCCTCAGTTTTGAAGAAATAAAGTCCGATGATGCCACCAGCGTGTAAACCGCACCAAACAACGCGTTTTCCTGGATGTTATTGCATCCTCTAGAGGTTATGTGCGCCATGAAAATCACGAAGTCGTCTATAAGTTGCGCGAATCGACGACTGATTTTCAAAGTAAATTTTAATAATTTCCTAGCGTTGTTCAAGCGTGAGACTATTCATGATGATTTGCCAGAGTATACTGAGGGTAGAGTATATTTTTTATAGAAACTTAATTTTTTGTTTTATTTTTTACAATTTCAAGTTCTATCAGGCTTAAAAAAACACCCTTTAAATACATATATGGTATTTTGGAAATACAATTGGTTGAATTTAATATAATTCAGATATATTATAAAAACGATTTAAATTACACTCACGAGTCACGTGTAAGTTACAGTAGATTTATTGGAGTTTTCAAATTTGACTCTAGTTTAGGTTACGGTAAATTGATTAAAGTCAAGTTTAGTAAAGAATAATTTCACTTCATTGGTGATGAAGTGGTAAGTTATGGCATTTTAGAGGAACGGTGTACAAATTTTTTTAGGCCTAACCTAAAATTACATAAACTGTTTAAACATGTTCAGCATTAATAATAATGAAAAACAATGCTACTATTTTATAACTCGATTAGTGAGACAAACTATGTATTGCATTTCCATCGAAGCCCCCAGAACAGCCATCCAAAGAGCGGGTCTACAACAATATTATTATAGTACCCAGGTTTCTGTAGATAGTTGTTTTGTGTTTATTAGGCGAAACAGATTGTAGATACTTCGTTGAACAAATAAAAACATAATCCATAAATCCGAAATTTATAAAGGTTTGCAAATGTTTCCAAAAGGGTCGATTGTCACGACAATCACCATATTTTTACTATATTTCCCGTTCACAACAGATAGTTGCATAACAATTTGTATATGCGTGAGCCATCTGGCTGGCTAGTTTTCTCTTGTAGCTTTTATTGAATTATTTTGTTGTGTTTAAATGATATACTGTGTATCCGTATTGTTTAATGGTATTTTTATGTCATCTTGGTGTAGACGATTATAATTCAATTAATATACTTCTTTGGCTTCTTGTTTGTAGCCGGTGTTATTAGTCTTGTAATTTAGGAAAAAATATCTTTATTTCTCAACATAGTCTCCTTTTAGCTCGATACACTTTTCCCAGTGATGTTCTCCTCAAAGTGGAGATCAACCGCAGACTCCACATCTTCATTGCTGGCAAATCGTTTACCACAGAGCCATTTTTCAAGTTTGGAAAGAAAATTGGGTGCTAAATCTGGCGAATAAACTGCTAAATCTGGCAAATAGAGCGATCAACTATGATGGTTGTCAATCAAATACTAAACAACACAACGGCTTCAAACTTTAGCTTTATAAGGTTGATACTTTAGACCATAGTTATTTTATTCAAACAACAACTGCCATGGTATGTTACTCAGTTTTTAAATTTATCTATAATATTTGTAATAATTAACTTGTTCAATAATATTTTATTAAGTTAAATCATTATTATGTTTTTATTACGAGTATAATATATTTTATTAATTATCAGTGAGTTAGATATTGAATTATCATAAGTTTAATTAACTACACTTTTTTTTAATTTTAGGTAGAGTTTGTGTTTATTTTCTTCTCATATATTTACTACCTGCTTATAAGTTAGATTTAGGTGATATTGTCAAGGTTGTAGTACGATAATTAAAACTTCAAAAATTATTTGTATTGCAAGTACATACGTATATTAATGAATTTTTGACGAAAAGTATCAAAAATTTCAACAACCTTTCTAGTGGCTTAAAGATCACCTTGAAATACGAAAAACACATTGTTACACTAGCTTGATTAGGTGGTAATGGCCTATATGTCATAGTTTTATCACAACGCACCAATTTGTGTCTGAGAATTTGATAACCCATCTTTTTCTTATCCTACATTAGATAAAAAGCCATTTTTTATATAAATTATATTTATGTTGAGCATGTCGATGTTATTATCCTACAATTCTAGTACAAATATCGATTTCTGCCAGTACCAAATCATAGTGCGTATAATAAATTTAAGTATATAGAAAAATACATATGTAAAATGATTAATTATTATACCACAAAATCAACCATATTTATATAAATTGAAACGAAAATAATACATAGATATGTATATCTTCTAGCCTATATATGTACGTGTATATGTATAGAATAGTTTTCTATTTCATATTTTAATTTTTATTACTTTTGTCCCGTTTCATATCATTTCATAATATTTATATAAAGAAATACAAACGAAATATGAACATAAAATCAAATAAAAATTTACCAATAATTCATAAAAAATTGTCATAATATAATAGCATGTATTACATGTACAATATACGTTCAAAATTCTTCCCAATCTTTATGCATGTTAGGATACGTGACGTATACTCACTCAAATAAGTATAACATACATGATTTTTGTTTTCTTATAATGATTCGTACTACAGGTTCTAATTAATAATATCAAAAACTTAATAATATATTAAAATTTTGGATTTTAAAAAAAGACAACAGCAACTATTCAAAAAATAAAGAATTCATTTATTTAGTCGTAGTCACCTAATAACATACAAACTATACTAGAAATTCGTTCGATCGTTGTTATGTCGGGCATCATAATTTATGATGTTTGTTTTAATTGTGAATTTTTTAGATGATTATAATGAAAATGAGTGATATATAAGTGATATATGTCAGACTTGTGTGTAAACAAAATGAGTATTTATATATGTATATAGTTAGTTTTTTTTGCTATGTGAAATATATTATGTCATAATTACTCGTATGTATAGTCAAAATTGTTTAGTATTACAATTGTGACAGATCTTGCTTGTAAATATTTACCACGGTCGCCATTAATAGTTTTGCGATTTTATATTTTACGACATTTATGTAAGCCATTTTAATATATGAAGCTCCATGTTGAGCGATATTTTGAAACGAGCTTTTTGATAGTAACAACAATTTTGTAAAATATGAAGAAGTCTATGCAAAACATACAAATTATTTTTGAATTTTTCAACTTTAATAGTGAGAGCTTTATTTTATTACATAAAGTACATGATAGAAAAACAATTAAATTAGGTTGTGACCAGCATTTTTTTCAAAATTACTTACAATAAAGTTGGAAATAATTTAATCTATTTGCGTTTTCAAATTTTATTTTAATACTCTCTTTCTCTAAACTGGACTCACTCCAACACAGAAAAAAATAGTTCGATTGAAAATATAAACATGGAAAAATATGTATAAAAATACAATAACTATGCGATAAAAGAAAATTTAGGAGATTAATTGAATAATGCTGTACAATTTCTCATTAAACCAAAACCCAAAAAAAGTATATGTACTGGTATGTAGATCGTATCGATCATAAAAGTGACAAAAGGTTGTATTTTGTTTTGAAGGTTAACACAATTTATATACAATATTAAATATTAATATGTCAAGGGGCAATTTGGTTTTTTGTTTACATGAAAAGAATTAATTTATCCCTCTCAATATTAGTTGAATCATTGGTGTTTTTTTTTTCGTTTTTTTCTTATGGGAATACATTTTTTTTTGAAATGTTCACAATGTCACTTTCTTACAATTTGGTTATCTATTTTTATTTGAGCCTTATTGGAAAATAAAGTATCTTATTTTATTTTAATTAATACAACAATGTGGAAAATCTATGTTTATAGGATCAATTGATTTCAAAAAATTAAAATTTCGAGTTACTTTTCATTCAAATATATGTATATATATATATTTATATATATATATATATATATATATATATATATATATATATATATATATTTATATATATATATAAATATATATATAAATATAAATATATATATATATATATATATATATATATATATATATATATATATATATATATATATATATATATATATATATATATATATATATATATATATATATATATATATATATATATATATATATGTGGGTATAATGCATTATACAACAGTGTAAAGCCCTAACATTTATGCAATGTACCAGTTGGATTAAAAAGATGTAATAAAATGATCATAGTCGACACGGTAGTAATCCAAATGTTGTTAAAGAGTCAACATTAAATTAAAATAAATAATTTTGACAGAAATAAGTGTTCTGTATTTTTTAATAAAATTACATTTGTGTTTTCTTGATATACTTAAATACCTGTGGAAACAAAATATATCCCACAACTTGGGGGCTCAACCGGTCAAGAAAATACAGGATTATTAAACCTGAAGTCAGTGAATTGCGGATGTGCGTGAATTACAAAACCACGATATACCGAATAGCGGTAAAAGAAAAACGGTTCTAGAAGAATATATTACCGCATATCGGATGTATCGGAACAGTCAAATATTCGCAGTACATTTTTTTCCGTAAATTGAAGAAAATAAAGGTGAAGTGATAACAACACGTGTAAATATAATTTAGACAATAGTTTATGTAGTGAAAGCGAATTATTAATTTGAAATTTGATGTGCAAAAGTTGTATGTGAATTTTATTTGATGGAAATTGAAAATTACTGTATATATTGCTTGTAATTAAAATTGATCAACAACTTTAGACCGTAGTGTATAAGGCGGTAAATTCTATTGTTAATCAAAGTTAACTGGAAAACGCAAAAAATTAAATAACATTGAAAAAGTGTGCGTTTCGTGGAATACGTCAAGGTCGTTTATGGGAGCATATCCGTTAATTACAAATAGTTTTATATTACTGCACTATAAACGTTTTGATTTTATACAAATAATAATGGGAAAAAATAAAAAGAACCGTAAAAGCGATAACTCTTCCAACAAAGATGAGGATGAAGAATTCTTAAAGCGATTTGAATTAAGCTTAAGAAAAATCAATCAGAATGTAATGGGACTACCACAAGAGCAAGACATCAATTTATTGAAGCTGAATTGCGTAAAGCAAGACAAGAAGCGAACAAATTAAAATTAGAAAATGAAATTCTTCGAGAAAATGTAAAGTCTAATAGTGGAGAGTCATCTAGGATACTAGATGATGCTAACTCAATCAATGTTAGTTCCAATACCTTCCCAGTTCAATTTCGTGACATAGAAGGTTTTATTCCAAAATTTAGTGGAACTGGGCCATACAAAATAGAATCATGGATTGACGAATTTGATAATTTATGTAAAATTTATAAGTTGAACGAACTAATAATAACTCTTCCAACAAAGATGAGGATGAAGAATTCTTAAAGCGATTTGAATTAAGCTTAAGAAAAATCAATCAGAATGTAATGGGACTACCACAAGAGCAAGATATCAATTTATTGAAGCTGAATTGCGTAAAGCAAGACAAGAAGCGAACAAATTAAAATTAGAAAATGAAATTCTTCGAGAAAATGTAAAGTCTAATAGTGGAGAGTCATCTAGGATACTAGATGATGCTAACTCAATCAATGTTAGTTCCAATACCTTCCCAGTTCAATTTCGTGACATAGAAGGTTTTATTCCAAAATTTAGTGGAACTGGGCCATACAAAATAGAATCATGGATTGACGAATTTGATAATTTATGTAAAATTTATAAGTTGAACGAACTACAAAAATTAACATTTGCAAAACAATCATTGAAGGGGACCGCAGAGAAAGCATTAGGATCTGCAAGGGAAATATTTTCATGGGAAGACCTAAAGGTATTTTTACAAACGGAATTTTCCGAAAAATTTCGAGTGCAGAAGTTCACAATAAACTAAGGCAACGCAAAAAGCAACAAGGTGAATCATTATTTGATTATTTATACGAGATGCGCCAAATTGGTTCGTTGGGTGATGTAGATGAAAAATCCATAATCAGTTACATCATAGATGGTATAAACGATACATCTACAAATAAAGTATTACTATATGGCACAACTACAATGGCAGAATTTCGAGAAAAATTAGTTGTTTACGAAGACTTTAATTTAAAACATTCCAGTTCATACACTGCAAGTTCAACTAATCATCACAATAATGCTTCAACAGGCCAAAGACCCAATAAAAATTCACACTGCTTTAATTGTGGAAAATTGGGACATCTTTCGAAAAAATGCTACAAAAAAAATGAAGGACCTCGATGTTTTAAATGCTTACAATATGGACACAAGGCACCTGATTGCGATAAAAAGACTACCACAGAAGAACGACGAAATGCAACACAGCATTTACAACAAAAAACCAATGAAACGATTTTGGCAAGTGAAAGATCGCGTACTATCAAATACAATCATAAAATTGTTCAATTAAATACTAAACAATCAATCTATTGAGGCAATCATAGATACCGGAAGTGATTTAACCCAATTAAAAGATACGGACTATCGGGCAATGGAATTACCTGCTTTGAAATTTAAGGAAACCGTTTTGAAAGGCATCGGAGATGGCGCAATAAAGACAATTGGTTATTTTAGAGCTACATTCGAGATTGATGACGAAGAATATGCAGGAGACGTTTATGTAGTACCTGCTGAGACGCTCAGCACCAAATGCGTTTTAGGGAACGATATCCTAGCCGACACGGAAATTACAGTCAAAAGAAAACTTTCGGTAAGAAAATTAAATTATCAAAATGAACTACCAATATCCTGTTTTTTAGAGAAACATAGAGAATATGAAATAGGAAAAAAGCAACACAAAGAAACGATAGCAAAATTAATTGAATCTTACGAACCCAAATATTGCAAAACATCTCCGGTGGAAATGAAAATCATATTAAAATCAGATACACCGATATGGCAACACCCTAGACGACTATCGGCAAGCGAGAAGGAGGAAGTCGAAAAGCAACTCCAGGAGTGGCTCGATAATAAAATCATCCAAACAAGTTCGTCGGAATACGCAAATCCAATTGTTATTGTTAACAAAAAAGATGGAGGAAAACGTATTTGCATAGATTTTAGGAAGTTGAATCGGCAGATTGTGATGGACAGATTCCCATTGCCATTAATAGAAGATCAAATCGATCAACTATATGAGGCTAAGGTATTTACGACACTTGACCTGCAGAATGGATTTTTCCATGTTCCTGTCGAGAAAGGAAGTAGAAAATACACGTCTTTTGTGACACCAATGGGGCAATACGAGTTCAGGAAGGTACCATTTGGCCTATGTACCTCGCCGGCAGTTTTTCAACGTTTTGTAAATTTTGTTCTTAAAGACCTTATCAATAAGCAAGTGATATTAGTATATATGGACGACATTATCATTCCTGCTAAAGACGATGAAGAAAATATTTGTAAATTAAAAGAAGTTTTAAGAATTTCCAGCGATCACGGTCTCAACTTTAAGTGGAAAAAATGCAAATTTCTATTTGAGAAAATTGAATTTCTAGGATATACAATTACAGAAGGAAAAATTAACCCCTCGGAAACCAAAATTAAAGCTGTGTTAAATTTCCCAGAGCCAACTAATCTAAAGAAAGTGCAAAGTTTCCTTGGACTTTCCGGGTATTTTCGGAAGTTTATTCCTCAATATTCAATTATTGCTCGACCTTTAACAGACCTCTTAAAAAAAGGAAAGATTTTTATCTTTGGTATTCCACAAAGACAAGCATTTATTGAATTAAAAAAATCCCTCACTAATAAACCTATCTTGAGTATATTTCAACCAAATCGATCTACAGAGTTACATACGGATGCATCACGACTGGGTTATGGTGCCATACTACTTCAAAAGAGTCCGGAAGACCAATGTTTCCATCCGGTGTACTATTACAGTAGAAAAACTTCACCGGCGGAGGAAAACTATTCTAGTTACGAACTCGAAGTACTGGCTATTGTCTCAGCACTCAAAAAACTACGAACGTATTTGTTAGGCATCCCTTTTAAAATAATAACCGACTGTACAGCATTCCAGATGACGATGAATAAGAAAGATATATCTCCGCGGATTGCGGGATGGGCTCTAACTTTGGAAGAATTTAGATATTCCTTAGAACATCGCTCAAGCAAAAAGATGAAACATGTAGACGCTCTGAGCAGAAATCCCATTAGTATGTTAGTCGAAGATGAATTTCTTAACCAAGTTGCAGCTGCTTAAGCAAAAGACGACAAGTTATCTCTCATAATAAAGCTATTAGAACATGGTCCATATCAAAACTACGTTATGCAGCGAACTATTTTGTTTAAGATAGATGATTCTGGGAACCAGCTGTTATGCATTCCTAAACTAATGCAAGATGATGTCATTAAACGTGCTCATTTAGAGGGACATTTTGGTACAAAAAAGATGGTAGATATATTGGAGAGAAACTATTTCATTCCGGGATTAAAGAACAAATGCGAAAATTGCCGCCGAAATTGTATCCAGTGTATATTATGCGATAGAAAAAGTGGAAGGCAAGAGGGTTTCTTACACCCTTTGCCTAAAGGGGAGTATCCCTTATTTATATACCATATGGATCATTTGGGTCCACTAACTAGTACAGCCAAAAACTATAAATTTATTTTTTCAATAGTAGATTCTTTCTCAAAATTTGTCTGGTTGTATCCTGTTAAGGCAACGACGTCAGCAGAGGTGATCCAGAAATTAGAGTTACAACGTGCCATTTTCGGAAATCCCGTACAGTTTGTAACAGATCGAGGCACTGCGTTTACATCAAAGGTTTTCGAAGAATACTGCATAGCGCAATCTGTTAAACATACGCTTATCACCACTGGAAATCCGAGAGGAAATGGACAAATAAAAAGGATAAACGGTATTATTGTTCTGGCACTCACCAAATTATCGATGGACAATCCAAATTCATGGTACAAGCATGTTTCAAATTTACAGAGATTCATGAATTGCACGTGGCAACGTTCAATAAATAAAACACCTTTTGAACTACTTTTTGGTATTCGAATGCGGAATCCTGAAGAATCGATTATAACTGACGTGATAGCCGAAGAAATTATCAATCAATTTGTAGATGAGAGGGAACAGCTGAGAGCAGAAGCTAGAAAAAGTATAAGCAGCATCCAAGATGAAAATAGAAAATGCTATAATAGAAGAAGAAAAGAAGCTACTTCTTACCAACTGGGAGACTTAGTCGCAATAAAGAGGACTCAATTTGGGAGCGGACTTAAGTTGTACCCAAAATACATAGGTCCGTATAAAATCATTAAAATAATGGGGCCTGAAAGGTACCAGGTTGGGAAAATTGGTCAACAGCAGGGCCCAAACCTAACAACAACCAGTGCTGACTACATGAAGAAGTGGCAAAATTACGATGCAATACAATCCAGCGATGAATCAGATGAAGAAGCCTAAATTACGCATTTAAGTTGACCAACCAATACATATGTACCATACAAACAAAACTTAAAAAAAAAAAAAAAAAAAATGTTTTAGACGAACATTCGGAAATTAACAATTAAGACGATTATAAGATGATTATAATAACACGAGAATATAGACGAAAATAGAACACGAAATAAGACGAGTAAAATAAAAAATTGTAATAAGACGACATTAATTCAAGTATAGCAGGTGATAATAGATGTTATCTCCTTATTTCTCCAAGACGAGAGAAATCGGTAGGATGGCCGAATGTGGGTATAATGCATTATACAACAGTGTAAAGCCCTAACATTTATGCAATGTACCAGTTGTATTAAAAAGATGTAATAAAATGATCATAGTCGACACGGTAGTAATCCAAATGTTGTTAAAGAGTTAACATTAAATTAAAATAAATAATTTTGACAGAAATAAAGTGTTCTGTATTTTTTAATAAAATTAAATTTGTGTTTTCTTGATATACTTAAATACCTGTGGATACAAAATATATCCCACATATATATATATATATATATATATATATATATATATCTATATATATATATATATATATATATATATATATATATATATATATATATATATATATATATATATATATATATATATATGGTGAAAAATACGTGAAATCACAAATTTTTGTAAGTCATATTTGAATTTTATGATTTTTATGTTTTCAATGCATAGCCTTGATTAAAAAAAAAATTTAAGAATACTTAATTTTTTTTTATTGTTGTTGTTGTTAAAAATACAGGGTGTCAAATTTTGAGAAAAATGATAATTATGATGTTGTATTTATGGCAATAAAAAGAAAACTAATTATCCGATAATTATGATTTTGGACTCACTTTAAAGATAAGTTAATAGCAATTAACAAAAAAATATAAAACTAGTATGTTGTTTAATTTCTTCTTCTTTAAATTTCCCGCCAAAATGTTCTTTTTCAATTTTCTCAAAAACCTATTTTTTTTTTTTTTTTTTTTTTTTTTTTTAAATTTGGCAACTATTATTTTACAACATATTAAAACACTGGACCAGCGTTATTTTTTATATTCTTGCAAAATCTGTTTTAGTAAGAGCATTATTTCATTTTTATATGGAAAAACTATATTTGAATAGATATTTCAGTGTTTTGCTACTGTTTAATTTTTTTGTTTTGTTTATTAATAATATTCAATTTAGCGTCACATTTAAGTATGAGTCACCGAATTGGAAGGTGCCACCCCCTGGTTTATATCGTTTGAAAATTGGTTAACCATAGTACCATAAATCCCTTTTGTTTCTTAGATTATTTTATAAGACTAAATAAAATGTTTTTTTTCCTTTTTTATTGGAGGGGTTGATTATTTTTACTTGACAGGTGTACCTGTTAAACGATGAGTAATTCTTTTGAAAACCAAAAAAAAAATATTGTCGATATAAATAACAGTTAAAATTTAAAATTTTGATTAGTTGACATTGTGATTATTTGTAAACAACATTTAAATAAGGAGCAACATTTTTTAAAATTTGTAAAAAAAACAGTGTGTTAAAGTGACTGATAAATAAGTACTAGTGCATTAAATTTGATAATGGATAAATTTCGAAAGTGTTGTAAACCATTTCGCGACTTAAAGTGTTCGAGTGAACTAAGACTAGTTACGGATTATGTTAAGCAATTAATGCCACAATCGGTTGAGAATCAAGATAAATTGTATATCTGTTCAACGTGCTATATAAATCTAACCTACAAACGACGAAAAATAGAACCAGAATTGTCACCAGTTGCGGGACCATCAGCAACATCACCTATAACACCGCAAATAGCCGATGACGATGATAGTAGTGATAGTGAAGCGTGTTATTTCAAAAATATAGCTGTTTTGTAAAAAATAAATGAGGTGTTACCCGTTATTGGGAAGTCTCCTATATATCCGAGTACATTGGAAGTCAGGCCAAAACAGCAGCAGCAAAAATTAATCGGTTTAACTTCAATGGCATTATCAACATCTTTGGTTTCGGGAATCGTGCCGCTTTTTAATCAGTCAACCGATGACCAAAGGAAGATTAAACTATATGATGAATTGATTGGTGACCTAAAAACCAAATTCCAAGAACTGGAGAAAACCAGTGATAAGATTCAGTTACTTACTATATTGCCAAAATCATTAACCATGCAAGAAATTCAGAGCGAGTTCAACGCAACGCAACATATGGTCCGAACAGCTAAAGATCTACGGGACAAGAACGGTCCACTAAGTCGTCCAGCAACTAAAGTAGGAAAGCGAATAAGTGATGAGCTGAAGCAAGCAGTATTATCTTATTACACTGATGATGATGTTAGTCGGATAATGCCCGGTAAAAACGATTGTTTAACTATCGATAAGGCTAAAGTTCAAAAGCGGCTAATGATGTGTACACTGAAAGAATGCTACGAGGGATATAAGTCGTTGCATCAGGGCGATGAGTCAAAAAAAATTGGATTTTCCAAATTTTCACTACTTCGTCCTAAATACTGTGTACAACCAGGTAGTAGTGGAACGCATACAGTCTGCGTGTGTACCATACATCAAAATGTCAAATTAATTATTTATGGTACCAAAATGGAAACTTTTACCAACGGAAAGATAGCAGACTACCGGGATTGTATTTCATCTATATTATGTGTTGAGCCTACACCAACATGTTACCTTCTAGAATGCGAAAGCTGCCCAGGACTGGATAACTTTAAACAATATTTGAAAAATGCATTTCTGGAGCATGGCTGCGAGGATGCTGAGTTAAAGTTTAATCAGTGGGTTTCTACCGACAGATGCAATTTGGAAACTTTTTCACAACCGTTAGATGTATTTCTGGATTATTTCATAAATAAGATGAAGAATCTGTTGCCTCATTACTTCATTTCACTTCAGCAGTCCAGTTTCTTAAAAAATAAAAAATTGGCGCTGAAGTCTACCGAGGTGATAGTTTTATGTGATTTTGCAGAAAATTATGCATTTATAATGCAAAATGCCGCACAAGGTTTTCATTGGAATAATAAACAAGCGACTATTCATCCATTTGTAATTTACCAAAATTTAGAAGGCAAATTACATCACCACACCTTCGTTATAATATCGGATTGTCTTCACCACGATACTGTAGCGGTTCACTTATTTATTGAGAAATTAATGCAGTTTTTGAAAACTAAAATATCCAGTTTATCTAAAATTTATTATATTACCGATGGTGCAGTCACGCATTATAAAAATAAGAAAAATTTTAAGAACATCCTAAAACACAAAGAGGATTTTGGAGTTGACTGCGAATGGCATTTTCATGCAACAGCTCATGGAAAAGGTCCATGTGATGGAGTAGGGGGTACCATCAAAAGAATGGCATCCAGAGCTAGTCTCACAATGGAATACGGCAGTACAATAACCAATGCAGATGAATTATTTAAATGGGCTAAAACGTTGAAAACAGATATCAATTTTGGATTTTGTTCAGACGCAGAACATAAATCAAAGCAAATAAAACTTGCAACTAGGTTTGAAAATTTAAAAACAGTAAAAGGAACTCACGGTTTTCACGCATTCATTCCAACAGAGGATGGCTATTTGAATTGTAAAAAATATTCTAATTCTGATGATTATCTTAAATTTAAATTGTGATTTTTAATTAGAATAAGATTGAATTTTAAACAATAAAGTAAAATTATCTTTGGGTTCGAAAATAAATAAATACTAATAATTTAACTGAACTGTCTTTTTTGTAAATATGTAATTCCAAAACAATGAGATATACATATCTATTCAAATATAGTTTTTCCATATAAAAATGAAATAATGCTCTTACTAAAACAGATTTTGCAAGAATATAAAAAATAACGCTGGTCCAGTGTTTTAATATGTTGTAAAATAATAGTTGCCAAATTTAAAAAAAAAAAAAAAAAAAAAAAAAAAAATAGGTTTTTGAGAAAATTGAAAAAGAACATTTTGGCGGGAAATTTAAAGAAGAAGAAATTAAACAACATACTAATTTTATATTTTTTTGTTAATTGCTATTAACTTATCTTTAAAGTGAGTCCAAAATCATAATTATCGGACAATTAGTTTTCTTTTTATTGCCATAAATACAACATCATAATTATCATTTTTCTCAAAATTTGACACCCTGTATTTTTAACAACAACAACAATAAAAAAAAATTAAGTATTCTTAAATTTTTTTTTTAATCAAGGCTATGCATTGAAAACATAAAAACCATAAAATTAAAACATGACTTACGGCTCCATATAGTGAATTTGTGAGTTCACGTATTTTTCACCATATATATATATATATATATATATATATATATATATATATATATATATATATATATATAAATATATATATATATATAAATATATATATATATATATATATATATTTATATATATATATATATATATATATATATATATATATATATATATATATATATATATATATATATATATATATATATATATATATATATATATATTTATATATATATATATATATATATATATATATATATACGACAACTCACAAATTCAATATATGGATATATGGGGCCGGAAGTCATATCAACATATTATGTTTTTTAATTTTTTATTGTTTAGTACTTGACTAAAAAAAAATTTTATCGGTGACATTTTTGTTTTCTTGTTGTCTTAGCCAAAGATACAGGGTGTTAAATATGAAAAATACGTGTGTATTCTAATGTATTTTTTGCTGTCATATTTTTAAAAATATTTACCAGATAATTATGATAGATGGCTCGTTTGTTAGGTAATAATGTGCCAATCTATATATATATAAAATATTGTTTCAATTCATTGTAACCGCATCACGCAAAAACCACCTAACCGATTTCAGCCAAAATTTTAGGGGACGTTTGTATTTATGTGTAGATGGTTAATGTGAAGTTTGGTCTAAATCAGTCGAGCCGTTCGTGAGTTGTTAAAGATTTTTAATAAATCAATTATATGATTTCAATTGATTTTTGTAAATAATGCCATCTGTGTTACGGATGAAAAAATTACTAAAAATTTACTAAATGCGAACAAGTAGATAAAAAAATCAGCGACATAATTTAAATTTAACCGTTTATCACAGAATATTTTTGTTTTGACATAAAAAAATCGATATAACAAAAATCAATTATTTTCAATCAAAATCAATTATTGGCATTCATCGTGTTTGGTGAATCATTTAATAATTTTGATAATTTTCCATTGGTATTTCCAAGTTGGTTTTTGTACCTTTTTTTTTGATGCAAATTCAACAAAATTTCA
This sequence comes from Tipula unca, assembly GCA_951394425.1. Taxonomy (NCBI): domain Eukaryota; kingdom Metazoa; phylum Arthropoda; class Insecta; order Diptera; family Tipulidae; genus Tipula; species Tipula unca. Next base: position 240,504,794 of record OX596380.1, on the reverse strand, counting down.
ATAAAGTCACAGTCCAACAAGAAAATAACGTGTCTTTAATTTACAAAACTGCGTAAAATTCAACCAACCATATTGTTGGCCATCCAGTGTTCTCACACATTTTGGTAAGTACTACGCTAGGCAAGGTAAGTTCATCGCAACTGAAAACTGATTCGAAGTGATTTTTAATTCTATTTTTTTTGTACATTTCCCATAAATTTTCATCGATTATAGTGCAATTATAGAACAATTTACATTTGCCGGTGAGTGTTGTTTTTTTTCGTATTTTCCAGACGATTAAGGTTATGTGGTGTGTGTGTGTGTGTGCGTGTGTGTTTTTTTTTTTTTTTTTTTGTGGGGTTGGGTAACGTGTGGAAAATCTTCGGAAGACGATGCATCGGTGGGACAAACACCTCAGCAACAGTGGCGGATTCCTACCACCTAAAAACCACGTGTGTGTGTGTGTGTGTGTGTGTGTGAACCTTTGCTTTGAACACTGAACATTGGCTTTGATAACTTTTACTACACATTAATACAAATGCATTACAATTATAATATGTTTAGATTTGCTTATTAATATGCCTGGAAGAAAGCGATCAAATCTTGGGAGGCGTACCCGTCGCACGAATTCCGTATCAGCATAGACGAACACATACTGCAGAGCAGCGTCAGGAAAGCATTGACCAGCAAGCAGAGCGAAGCACATCTCCTGATAACCAAGAGCCTGTAAATCGGCGGAGACGCACTTCAATTCGAACCATACGACAAATGGAACGTGCGGCTTTTAACTATGACAGCACAGCTGATTACAGTATGCATGCTTATATTGGCCACATGAATGTACAATGTGTGCATTGCAAAGCATTGAAATATCTTAACGAAACTCCTGGCATGTGCTGTGCTGGCGGGAAAGTGAAACTGCCAGTATTGGAACCACCACCAGATCCTTTACATTCGTTGATCTATGATAATTCACCGGAGTCGAAGCATTTCCTATCAAATATTCGAAAATACAATTCATGCTTCCAAATGACATCTTTTGGAGCTACGAATATTATAAGAGATGGATTTATGCCGACTTTCAAGGTGATTACAGCTAATGGAATAAATTCCGATCCATCATGTACATATATTTCGCAAACTTTACAGATTCAAGGCCAGATATATCATAGAGCTGGGGCATTGTTACCATTTCCAGATGCTGATCATCAGTTTTTACAAATATATTTCGTTGGTAATGAGGATCAGGAATTGGATCAACGCTGTGCAATTGCTCGGAATGTAAGAAGAGAAATTGTTCTTCGTCTGCAAAGATTTTTCCATGAGTATAATGCATTGGTGGATTTGTTTAAGACTGCACTGGATCGGATGCCCTCCGATGACTACACAATTATTATCAGCGCCGATAGAACACCAATCGGAGAACATGCCCGGAGATTCAATGCTCCAACTGTTGATGAAGTAGCAATCGTAATAGTTGGTGAACAAACTCGGCCAAGGGATATTATTTTGTTCCGAAGAAATGAGCAATTAAAACGCATTTCCGAACTACACCGTTGTTATGATGCATTGCAATATCCGATTATATATTGGAGAGGTGCTGAAGCTTATCATATCAACATACCAATGATAAATCCAACAACTGGTACAAAAATTATGATTTTTGATTATTTTCTTTTGTAATCTTTGAGTAATATTTCAAATTTATTAATCGAACATTTTTGATTCTTTGCAGGTCAAGAAACTAACAAAAAAGTTAGTGCGATGAATTTTTATTCATATCGATTGATGATTCGTGATCAACAAGACAATTACATTTTGCGATGCAATCAACTGTGTCATCAATATATTGTTGACATGTATGCCAAAATCGAAACTGAACGATTGAATTTTATTCGTCACAATCAAGCCCGATTGAGATCGGAAGAATATATACATTTACGTGATGCGATAAGGAACGATGTAAATGTGAGTGATATTGGCCGCTTCACTATATTACCATCATCATATATCGGTAGTCCACGTCACATGCATGAGTATACGCAGGATGCGATGTCTTATGTTCGTTACTACGGCAGACCAGATTTATTTATTACATTTACTTGCACTCCAAAGTGGACTGATGTGGCTGATAGTTTGTTTGACGGTCAAGTACCAACCGATCGTCACGATATAACAGCGCGTGTATTCAACCAAAAATTAAAAAAATTAATGGATTTAATTGTTAAACTTCGTGTATTTGGAGAAGTGCGCTGCTATATGTATACAATTGAGTGGCAAAAAAGAGGTTTGCCGAACGCACACATTTTGATATGGTTAGTACAAAAAATCACACCTGATATGATTGATAGTGTCATATCGGCCGAAATTCCTGATCAAACCATCGATCCACGATTATTCGCAGTTGTTACGAAAAATATGATACACGGCCCGTGTGGTGAAATAAATCCAAATTCACCATGCATGGTTGATGGCAAATGCTCAAAGCGGTTTCCCAAACAATTGATCGCTGACACCATTCATGGTGACGATGGATATCCATTGTATCGACGACGATCAACTCAAGATAATGGTAAATCGACCATTATTAAAAGCCGAGGCCAAGACTTTGAAGTTGATAATTGTTGGATAGTACCTTATTCGCCAATATTGTCAAAAATTTACAATGCACACATCAATGTCGAATATTGCAATTCAGTTAAATCTATCAAATATATTTGCAAGTATGTCAATAAGGGCAGCGATATGGCAGTTTTCGGAGTGGCTGATGAAAATCGAACTGATGAAATTTTGCAGTATCAAATGGGGCGATACATTAGCACCAATGAAGCAGTGTGGCGAATTTTATCATTTCCCATCCATGACAGGCATCCCGTTGTTGTGCATTTGGCAGTTCATCTTGAAAATGGCCAACGTGTTTATTTTACCGATGCAAATGCTGCACAAAGAGCAGTTCAGCCGCCAGAAACTACACTAACAGCATTTTTCAAGTTATGCGAATGGGATGAATTTGCACGAACATTACTGTATTCTGAAGTGCCTCAGTACTTCACTTGGAATGCATCAACAAAAAAATTTCAACGGCGCAAGCAAGGAACACCTGTCGATGGTTATTCCGGTGTTTTTTCAACGGATACTTTGGGACGCATTTACACAGTTAGTCCAAATAATGTTGAATGTTTTTATTTGCGGTTGTTGTTGGTTAACGTACGTGGGCCACCGTCATTTCAAGATTTGCGAACTGTTGGTGGTGAATTGTGTGCAACATATCGCGATGCATGCCAGCGATTGCATTTGCTTGAAGATGATACCCATTGGGATGCTACGCTTCATGATGCTGCAATTACAGCTCCACCAAAACAAATACGTATGTTTTTTGCGATAATCATATCAACATGTTTTCCAGCAAATCCACTTGAATTGTGGAATAAGTATAAAGATTGTATGACTGAAAACTTTTTACTTCTACTTCAACATGCAAGAAATAACCGTGATTTGATTCGTACACCAGAAATGTTTAATGAAGCATTGATTATAATTGAGGATATGTGTCTTATGATGACAAATAAGGCTTTAGCTCAATTAGGTATGGTTGCATCAAATCGCCCAATGCACGACATATTTGAGCGTGAAGTACGACGCGAACAACAGTATAATTGCAGTTTACTACACGCGTTTGTTCAAACACATATTTCTCAATTAAATTTGCAACAAAGACATGCATATGATACAATTATGCAAGCTGTAACAGGCAATACCGGTGGCCTATATTTTTTGGATGCTCCTGGTGGAACGGGAAAGACATTTTTGATTTCCACAATATTGGCAACAATCCGTTCTCAACAAAAAATTGCATTGGCACTTGCTTCATCCGGTATTGCAGCTACATTATTGGATGGTGGCCGAACCGCACATTCAGCTTTGAAATTACCATTAAATGTGCAAACCGTTGAAACTCCTGTATGCAATATATCAAAAAATTCTGGAATGGCTAAAGTTTTGCAACAAACATCAATCATTTTATGGGATGAATGTCCAATGGCACATAAAAAATATTTGGAAGCATTGAATCGGACATTACAGGATTTACGTTACAGGATTTAAGTCTTTTTGTATTTGGGTGCAACTCCAGCCGATCAAATTAATGCATGTTTGAAAAGGACTTCTTTGTGGAGACATGTACAAAGGCTATCGCTTAATATAAATATGCGTGTTAGTCTTCAAAATGATCCATCGGCACGTGAGTTTTCGAAACACTTGTTGAAGATTGGAGAGAGCAAAATTGCAAGTGATGTCAATGGGTTTCATCACGCTACCTAATAATTTTTGTACCATTTTCCCATCAAAAAATGAATTGATTGATCGCGTTTTTCCAAATATTATTCAAAATTACAAAAATCATAATTGGTTGAGAGAACGCGCAATTTTGGCACCAAAAAATGTAAATGTGAATGAAATAAATTTTATAATTCAACAAAAGTTGCCAGGGGATGTGGTTACTTATAAATCAATCGATACTGCCATGAATGAAGAAGATGCAATCAATTATCCACTCGAATTCTTGAATTCTTTGGAACCACCTGGTATGCCACCGCATTGCTTGAATTTAAAAGTTGGCTCATCAATCATTCTTCTTCGAAACCTCAATTCACCGAAGCTTTGCAATGGGACAAGACTTGCAGTTAAAAAATTAATGCCAAATTTGATTGAAGCAACAATACTAACTGGCACAGCAAAAGGGGAAGATGTGTTGATACCGCGCATTCCATTAATTCCAACAGACATGCCATTTGATTTCAAACGCTTGCAATTTCCCGTCCGATTATCTTTTGCTATAACCGTGAATAAAGCGCAAGGCCAAACACTGCAGGTGTGTGGAGTTAATTTGGAAGATCCGTGCTTCTCTCATGGGCAATTATATGTCGCATCTTCCAGAGTGGGAATACCAAAAAATTTATTCATTTATGCACCGCAAAACAAAATTAAAAATGTTGTGCATACCATTGTATTAAATTAATTTTTTTTTCTTTTTTTTTCAAAATAAAACTAAAGTTTTTTTAATAAAACAAAATCAAATTAAATTTAAGTCTTTTTGTATTTGGGTGCAGCGAAGCGCGCCGGGTCCCGCTAGTTAATATATAAAAGTTATATCATCTTTAAACTTTTCCATTTATAAATTCTCGTGAAAAATTTTTTTTTGTCACAATGTATATTTTTTTTTAAATTTTTTTTTGTAGACCATTTAATTTACTTACATACAGCAAATTAGATCCCCCTTATTTTTTGTTTTCTGGGAAAAGTAATTTCACTATTTTTATGTGTTGTTGGTGTTTCCAATTAGCAATTATTTATTTAACATACGTGTAGAGCATTCAATTCTAAGAAAAAAATTCTTCGACGAAAATTTTAAATTCGTTACCGTTAAGCAGTTATAATGGATTAAATTTAAAATAGAGCATTATGTATGATACCACTCATAACTTGAGAAATATTTGCCCTGCAGTTCCTTAATGGTCTACCGTGCTATCTATTACAATATAAAAAAATTATGTCAACGACCTCATTTTTTAGATAATAAATAAGAAACGTCAAATTTGTATAAGTTTTTTTCATTTTTCGAATTAAGATTTATCTATATTTATTGAATTTATTTAGTTTGTGGGTATTTAATAAATTAATGGCTGATTAATAGCAAAATCAACTCTATGAAATAAATAATTTATCAACAATATATACATACGTGTGCTTTATTTTTAATCCATTTTAAGTAAATTTTTTAAATCGATTATTATGTACCATGCGTAATGAATTTCCAATTTTAATGGTAGAATTTACACCAGAGTTAATTGAATTAACTCTACATGGGCCCAGCCAAAATGGCGGTACTTTTGATTTTCGATTCTCATTTTTAAGCCAAACGAAATCATCTATTTTAAAAACGGCTGGATTGGCATGAACGTCGTAATTGATTTTCGATTTTTCCTTTGATTTTAAAATATTTTGTCGTGCGATTTCGTAAGAATTTTGTAAGTGGAATCTAACATCTGAAAAATAGTCATCATAGTTATACTGTACATCTATATACTTGAATACAAATAGAATTTGGGATATTGGGTCTACGTCCAAAGATGAGTTCAAATATGGCATGTATCCTTGTACAATGAGGAGTTGTGTTGTATGTGAACAAAAATATACAGAAGCCATGTATCCCAATTATTTTTATCTTTGTCACACAAATTTCTTAAATAATCACCAATGGTCTTGTGGGACTTTTCAAGCTCCATTTGTTTCTGGGTGGTAGGCGCTAGTATTAAACTTTTTCAAGATCGAAATTGGTGCTCCGTAAATGGATATAAGGGAATAGACCATATAGCTTTAGCAATCGTTTCTGTTTCAGAATTTTCGATTGCAATCCCTAGAGAATATTTGGTGAGATCATCCTGGATCGTCAGTATGAATGTATTATTGGAAAAAATAACTGGAGAAATCGGTCCTACAATGTCTAAAAATATTTTTTGAATAGAGATGCGTGTAAACCCTTGATGGCCCTCGAGACAATTGTAAAATTCATGTAAAATTTGATTAATTTCATTTTTATCAGTAACATGTTTAATAGTCGGTGTTGTTTGATCTAAACGGGAACGATTGGTTTGACTTAAAGGGTATTATTTTCAGAATCCGAATTGGACTGGTGGTGTGTATTAGAAATGTGCGTATAAGATTCTGCTACAGGATTACCACCAATATTTCCAAGATTATTTGCAGTAGTAGGATTTTGATTATGCAGATTTGATTTAGATCGAGTAATTACATTCTTAATTAGTCGTTCTCAACAATTAAATCTTTCTCAAACAACAACATGGATCATTTTAAGAAAACATTTGGGTTTACATTTTACAAAATTAAACTGGTTCAAGAACTGACGTCATTACACGTCATTTATTTTCTGGTTTAGCTATTGAATTTTGAACAGAATTGCAGAATTTGGAGTGATGAAAATCCACACGAAACTGTTCAGACACTGAACTGGTGGAGTGATTGGTCCGTATTTCTTTGAAGAAAATGGTCGAAGAGTAACAGTCAATGGAGAACGATACAGAACAATGTTAAATGATTTTTTTTCCTGCTGTTGTTGAGAATAATCTGGAAGATATGTGGTTTCAACAAAACGGTGTCACCTTAACAATCGATTTATTGAAAACAAAATTTGGTGATGAAATTAACTCAAGATTTGGTACAGTTGATCCTCCCAGGTCGTGTGATTTAACAACTTGTGATTTCTTACTTTGGGGATATGTTAAGTCACAAGCTTATGCTGATAATCCAACAACAATTATGCAATTAAAAATCAACATTGAACGTGCTATTGATGAAATACAGCCAAATTTATGTGAAAAAGAGATGATAAATTGGGGTCACAGAATGCAGTACGTACGGAGAAGTCGTGGTGGCCATTTGAATGATGTTATTTTCCATACATAATCCTTACAACCTTACAAATAAAAAAAAATTTTGGTCTCACTGAATAATTTATGTGTTTTTTTTTAAATTTTTAAATAAATTTTATTATTCCTATATTAGAGGGAGGGTTTTGCAAGAAACTTTCGGTACAAGCTTGGGCAGCAAAATCGCTCCATATATCAGCCATGTATTTATGTGTAATTTCGAAAACAGGGCAAGCACATCCAGCTTTTTTCACGAGTATGGTTGAGATATGTGGGCGTGGAAGTTTTTGCCATTGTAAATAAAATGAAATCCAGTCAACTTTGGAGATGCTGAACACCCAATACCCAACCTTCAAGTTTATCTGTGAAGTAGAAAAATACGGAGTCCTACATAAAGTACAATCTATCTATATATAATATATTAATACATACTGAATATTTTATACAGAAGACGTAACATTTGTAAGGAATAGACTTAATTTTTCAAATTCAGTTTGCAAAAGTATATGATTCTGATGAGTGATCATTTAAATGATCGAAATATTAATCAAGCAAATTTTGTATAAATTTGAGTGGATTCAATAAGGTTTTTTATTTTCGCAAATATATTTAACGTAGTATACCATAAAGTGAAAAAATCCTTCCCCACAGAAAAATCCTTCATAATTTAGGTGAAAATCAATGTTTATATGTAAGGTTAGGTTACGTAAGGGTGGCCGTTCTAACGGACTAGCAGTTGCGGCAGAAATCGTGGGCAGGTGCACCCGGTTTGCTCGCATGTACCCCAATGAGACAATGTCCCGTTATAGATCCCACGACCATACCAATATGATACCGTGGAAGCGATATCAGTTGGCCGGATCTGGACCGGTCAAGTACAGGCCAGATCTGCCTGGTTATTACCCACGAGCTAGCGTTAGCCCATCTGACGTTCGTTTCTTTTATGACTTCTTTCTGAAGCAGTAGTTTACCTGAAGCAAGCGGTATCTTTATGTCCAGCCTGCTTTGGGATATACGGTGTACTGTGCCTTGCGGGCCAGCTGATCTGCCTTACATTCATTGCGATATTGAAGTTGCCCTGGCACCCACGTCAAGCGGATGTTGAACTGATCAGCCATCTCATTTAAAGATGCCAGGCAGTTCTGGGCTACCTTCGTCGTCAGGTAGTATGAGAGAAGCGTCTTAATAGCAGCATGGCTGTCCGTAAAAATGCGAATATCCTTCCTAGATATCACATTATACTTCAATCAGTCCATGTCTTCCATTATCGCGATAAGTTCAGCTTGAAAAACACTGCAATATTTGGGAAGATGAAAAGAGAGGTGAACCACAAATGCCTCACAGAACACCCTACAGCCAACCCCTCTATCTTGCCATCCGTGAAGAAGCTTATCCCTTCATTGCCCATAACCGTTCCATTCGTCCAGTCCTCTCTGGTGGGAAATGATGAGTGCCCTGTACTGTTACAGGTCCACATTGATATGGATTTGAGCTGAATGGCTGTGCATGATGCAATTTGCTCGGCCGCAATATGCAAGGGAGTGAGATAAAAGAGAAACTCCAGAGCTTGAGTAGTTGTGCTCCTAACAGCCCTCTTATACACAAGCACGCCGTGCACGCCGTTCTTTGGACTTTCATCAATAGTTTAAGGTTGGCCATAACTTTCAACGCTGGCCACCAAACGACACCCCATATAGCAGTATAGGTTTGACCACCGAGACGTAGAGCCAGTGTACTATTTGGAACTCCTTACCGCATCTCTTTCCAATGTCCAAAAGTAGTCCGAGGTATTTCGCTCTATCCGTAAAGATCAAGCGAGTACCATTTAATATTGGCGGGTCACACTGAGGAAGTTTGTGCTTCCTAGTAAAGAGGAACAGCTCTGTTTTCTGTGAGTTTGCTTTCAGTCCGCAACTGCGTGCCCACTCAGATAGGTAGCCGAGTGCGCACTGCATACGCTCACTCAGCGTGCAAGGATAATAACCGAAGACCGCAATAGCAACATCATTCGCGTATAGGTAACCACTTTGAAGCCTTGCCTTTCCATGTTTAGTAACAGGTCATTAATGACCAAGTTCTAAAGAAGTGGGGATACAACCCCACCTTGCAATGTCCCTCTGCTCACATATCTGACGTCCCACCCAGATGAGCTGTCACGATCCTGCCTCTAAGCATTTCATCTTTCCAACTTCTGAGTGACCCGTCTACCTCCAGGCACGCAAGAGCCCGAGTGGTTGCCCCCTGTCTGATATTGCTAAAGGCCCCTTCTTTATCCAAAAAAGTTACAATTGATATTCCTTATATTCAAGTGATTTCTCAATCGGGCCAATAAGGGAGTATAGCTATTTCCACCGATCGTCCCTTACACCAGCGGTTTCCAAACTGTGGGGTATATCGAATGTTTTCTCTATTTTACTATACCCTGTGACAACTAAATAAAAACAAAAACAAACGAAAAAAAAAAAACTATTTGTGTGTAATATATTATAATATAATATATATATTTGATATAATTTATCGTTTTTTTTCTTTTATTAAGTTAATTATGAGTGAAGACTTCATAACATATTTCATATTGTTGCAAAAGTTGTAAACTATATCAAAAACAGTCCTTTGAAAGCGAAATTATTTGGAAAGTTGTGTGAGGATATGGGAGCTAAATATACATCACTCTTGTACTATTGTGAAGTACGTTGGCTATCTCGTTCAAAATTTATTCGAAGGGTGTTCGAACTTAAAGACGAACTTGCGATCTTTCTTGCTGAAAATCACAAAGATGAGACATCTTCCTTTCGCAACGATAACTTCATTATTAAACTTGCTTATTTAGTTGAAATTTTTAAAAAATTAAGCGATTTAAATAAATCAATGCAAGGTCCACAAATGCATGCTCTGATTCAAAAAGACAAAGTCACGGCATTCATAAGAAAATTGGAGCTATGGATATCCAATTTAGAAAGGGATATATATATATATATATATATATATAAATATATATATATATATATATATACATATATATATATATATATATATATATATATATATATATATATATATATATATATATATATATATATATATATATATATATATATATATATATATATATATATATATATATATATATATATATATATATGACATGTTTCCAATTTTAAATGACACCGGTACCAGAAACAATATTACAGCAAACAAACATCTTTTTATAGAACTTTTTCACATTATTTCCACGATATTAATTTTACAAAGTTTGCATGGATCCAACTTGATGCATTTGAATTGACAATTTACGAAAAAGAGCAACTGATTGAAATATCTTGCGATACTTTACTGCAACAGGGATTTGATAGTAAAAGTTTAATTCAGTTTTGAGTGGAACGAAAAAAAGATTATATTACTTTGTCGGATAGAGCTTTAACAGTGCTGTTATCATTCGTAACATCATATTTATGTGAAATCGGATTTTCTGCTTTAGCAGCCATGAAATCGAAATCGTTTAGTAGTGGAAAAATAACTTCGGGTGGCTATTTCAACAATAACACCAAGATTTGAGAACATTTGTGCTAACAAACAAGCTCTTATCCATCACATTCAATTTTTTTCTATAAATATACATACAAAATGTTTATTTAATTTTTGTTTAGAATGATTCTATGGTTACATTACTTTTTAAAACTTTCAAATGTGCTTATATTATTTTATTGTTTTATCTAATAAGGGGCCGCCAATTTTTCATTTTTTTCTTATGTGGGTCGCAGTATCAGAAAGTTTGGAAACCGCTCCCTTACAGTATGCGTGTTGAGATCCCGACAGGTCACCCAGCTCGATTGAGCTTCTAATGTAAGCCTCTATTGGTGTTTCCAGTTATTTTAATAGAAAAGGAGATAATTACATATATTTAGGTTAGTACTTAAAATAAAATTAAGGAATAACTCGCCCCGCCTGTACTTCCCCAAATTGAGTAATATATATTTCCCCAAATTGTACTTCCCCAAATTGAGTCAAATATTTTATATTTGGGAGTTCTGAGCCCCAATACCCGGTCACCACTGACCCAAGGTTATTGGACCAGAACCACATGAATGGACTCAGATTCCATTTTGAGCAGAAGAACCACCGAGGCGGCTTTACAGTGATGGAGGTTGATCTGAAAAATCTAAAGCATTAGATAGTGCTGACCTCCATCACTGTTGAGTCGGACTCCGCTTCTGACAGCGATTCGTTCATTCGGAGCGCACAATTCAGCCCCTACGACCTCGACATATCTGAGTCCACGGATAGTGTCGCCTGAGCCACTTCCGCGATGCTCTGGAGTTCTGGGTCACCAACACCATGTTGGACTCCACAAGTGGTATCGCTACCTGGTGCTGATGTTTATAGTTTCAATTGATTTTAAAAAAATCGAATTAATTGTAATTCAAATATTTCTATAAACTAAAATCGTGTCCCACCACACAAAATGTATGAAATACGATTATTTTGTCTCTTTTGATACTTTATTTAAAGATCGTTTTGAACATGGAGGATTTATTTATTAAGATGACAAAGCAGCACAATTGTTTAATTTAAGTAAAATTATGGTAATTTCTAGTGAAATTATTAAGTTTTTCGTTTTCCTTCTGTACGTTATGTTGGAATTTTCATTATTTATTTCATGTTTGTTTTGTTCTTTTGCTGTGTTTATTTTGGTTGAACTAACTCCATACCGTACTCCTTAGTAGAAAGCAATCGTATTTCCAATTTTGTTGTATTTCAAATCAAATTTACATTTTATAAGAATTTATAAAAATTACATTTACATAGAAATGAATATAAATTTGTACATAATACCGCAAACTGTACCCTATGTGTATTAGCCGAGTTATTTCTCGGTTGACTTGACTAATAAAAACAAAAGGGTCAAAACATAAATACTCGTATAAAAAAATCAAAATTACAAGCATAAATGAATAAAGCTAGATTTTTTGCTTTATAAGTTTATACTCTACGCACATATCCCGAAAAACGAGATCCCCATAATTTTCCTATTATAATATATACTACGGCAGACTCACACATATCTACTCGTATATAATATTAAAGAAACACAAACAAAATTGGTAACATATGAAATGGAAAACCCATGATTTTTATGATTTTCTTTTAAAGTTTATAATGAAATCGTATCAGAAGTAACAAATTCGTGCTTTGCTATAACATCACTAAAATACATAATTAGTTTTCCGTTGGAAAATATGTTTAATTTCTGACAAAGTGATAATGAACATAAATACATTAATAACACACAAAATTTCAGCAGTTGTCAATACACGCTTGAGGGAGTGAGGACGTTCAAATATTTAGCCTCTCTAATCACTCACGATAACAGTAGGGGTGAGGATATTCAGGACAGGCTGACAGCAGCCAATTGAGCTTTGTACCCTCAAAGACTACTGTTAAAATCTAAACACCTGTCAAGTGCCATAAGGCTGAATCTTGACAATGGTTTGATGAGACCCGTTGTATAGATGTGAAAGTTGAACGTTGACGGACGGGTACGCGAAATGGCTCCTTATATTTGAGAGAAGAATCATGCGTGTGATTTACGGCCCAAAACGCGAAGTAGAAGGTACATACCGAGCTCTCTCGAGATCAGAGATCTGTTGAAGATCCCCGACATTGTACATGTAGTATGATTTCAACGAGTACGCTGGAATTGTGCCGCGATCCCTGAAAGGAGAGTCAACATATGGTAGGCGCAGAGGTGGTTGTAGGCGGCAAAGGCTTCACGGTGTAGAGAATGACTTGGCCTTTTCAAATTGCCTAGGACAGTATGAATAATATAAATATATTATCAATATAAATATAATCAATATAAATAAATAATTGAATACAAAGTTCAGGATAGAAACCGGTGGAGCCAGATTATTGGATCAGTGATGGGTCAGTCTTCTCTTTATGGATCTGTTATAATAATAATTGACATGACAACACAGATTGTTAATACGACTTATCACAATATAGTATGCTGTATGAAAGTGTTACACATATTTTATTACAACATATTATAAAACAACATAATGTGCGAAACAGTACGTTACATATATACAAATGCGAGGTAAAATTTGTTAACTGACATATTACAAAAATACATATTAAAACGCCATAAATGTACGACCGTTCATTACAATCGATTAATAAATAGTATATGTATATAAGTAGCTTCATCCAATTAAAACTGGTCTGCTAAAATAATTTCATGAAGTCCTTGAAAACTACTGTTTCAAAGGAAATATCAGGTTAAACACAATTCAGACATTATTGCACTTTATGATATAAACGCAGGAGTTCCACAAGGCAGCGTACTGGGGCCAGTATTGTATTTGCTGTAAACAGCCGATCTACCAACAACTGATAAGGTTGTCACATCAATTGATCACATCAAATGTTAACATTTGCAGATGGCACAGCTATCATGTTTTCACACAAAAATACTCAAACTACATCAAGAGAATTACAAAGTGCCTTGAAGCTGCACCAGCCAAATCAGCCCGCCACAACGAAACCTAGACCATAATTTATTACAATTTTATTACAATTTATTACACCAAGTTTCGATTTTATTACACCTGCCGTTCGCGAGAAAACCGTGGGCGGTGTAACTTCAAATTGAACCTACACCGCCACAAAGATTTTTAGCAAAGTAGGGGAACATATACTTAGGCTTGGATATTTTTGAACACAAGTATAGTAGGTTTGATATAGCGAATTTTACTGGTGTTTCGCACGAACGCGAATAAAAAACCAATAAAAAAGAGTAGGATTCGAATGGATATATTTGTTTTCTACATCGTTTCTTCTACTTTTCTAGTCAATTGACGTTACACATGGATATATACATAAGTGACAACAGTTGATGCATACTCCTGTGACCGCGAACTGTTATTGTGTAGTGTTATTCTGCTTACTCGTGTGGACAAGCACATTGAGATGAGAATGCGTATATTAATTTATTTGATTTGTTGTCAATCTAAAAGTTATGTTATAAAAAATAACGATTTATTTGTTAAATTTAGATTAAATTTTTAAAGAATTGGTTGAAGCTGTTTTTAAAGCAATTCTCTTTTTAGGCCTGTAAATACTTCTCTAATACACATATTTATATAAGCCGGTTACTTTTAAATTCATCGTGGTTGCATTTCTGTCTATGTATTCCCAGTACTGTTCTGTGACCCGCCCAAAATAAAAATATTGGAAAATTATACGGAAATGTCGCTGTGATAATTAAATTATTGTAGGTTCAGTCAACAATTTTCCGATGACAGTAAAATTCATACTAAAAAAAATAACAAAAAATTACACTGTTAAATTTGGCAATTTTTCCAATTGGAATTTTATTTATACGAAAATTTGAATTTTAGGTGTTTTGTAAATTGTATGCTCCGATTCTAGTAATAATTACATTCTGTAGAGTAAATATTCGAAAAGTTTAGAACAACTGCGACCTTTGCGTCCATAGAAATTAAATTAGATTAAGCGGTTAGATTTTCACAGAATTTTGAAGTTTCGTGATTTTAAACCAATTTTAATCATTTTTATTGCCTATCATAGAGATGTCCACGGCAACTCATATATATTTCCGGATAGTTTTGACCACCTAGGATTTTTGTTTGTCAGATTAAATTATAATTAACTTTTATATTTGTTTATGGAATTTAAAATTTCTTGGTTTTGATTAAGTTTTAAAATTTTGTACCGCCGATCCTAGAGATGTCCACGGGTGTTGGCATATATTTTCAAATAGTTTAGGTTATTTCGAATCTGTATGATCAACAAAATTCAATTCTGATGAACTTTACTATTTATTTTACATCATTTAGAAGTTTCGTAAACGATTTCATTTTAAACGATTTTTAATAATTTGTACCGCCGATCCTAGAGATGTCCACGGGTATTGGCATATATTTCCAGATATTCTATACGCTATTCCGAATCTGTATGATCAACAAAATTAAATTCTGATGAACTTTACTATTTATTTTACATCATTTAGATGTTTCGTAAACGATTTCATTTTAAACGATTTTTAATAATTTGAACCGCCGATCCTAGAGATGTCCACGGGTATTGGCATATATTTCCAGATATTTTAGGCTATTCCGAATCTGTATGATCAACAAAATTAAATTCTGATGAACTTTACTATTTATTTTACATCATTTAGAAGTTTCGTAAACGATTTCATTTTAAACGATTTTTAATAATTTGTACCGCCGATCCTAGAGATGTCCACGGGTATTGTCATATATTTCCAGATATTTTAGACTATTCCGAGTCTGTATGATCAACAAATTGAAATTCTGATGAACTTTACTATTTATTTTACATCATTTAGAAGTTTCGTAAACGATTTCATTTTAAACGATTTTTAATAATTTGTACCACCGATTCTAGAGATGTCCACGGGTTCATTTCGAATCTGTATGATCAACAAATCAAAATATTTATATATATATATATATATATATATATATATATATATATATATATATATATATATATATATATATATATATATATATATATATATATATATATATATATATATATATATATATATATATATATATATATTTATGTACATATCTATATTTATATTTTATTTATTATTATTATTATTTATATTATTATATATAAAATTTTATTTATTCTGGTCATAGCTATAAGATGAAATATAGACCTTTTTAATGTAATTGAATTATAATGAATTGGAATATATGCTATTAGTTCTGGTTTTCACAATAAAAATACTAATAATACGTTAAATTTTTTAATTCGTTTTATTTAAGTAAATGGAGTGGACACTTTACTGAGCTGCTTGATGTTCATCATGCGTCACAGACTGTTGTTGAGCCACCTCTAAAACAGTCTGCGGAGATTTGCACTGAGGAGCCATCCCATGAGGAATTCACTAAGGCCATGCAGAGAATGAAACGAAACCGCTCACCTGGAGTGGACTGCATTAATTCGGAGCTCTTGATATTCGGAGGGGATACTTTGTGGAACTGTCTTTTCGACCTTATTCGATTAGTATGGCGAACCGAAGTTATGCCTGATGAATGGAAAGTGGCCGCGATATGCCCCATCTTCAAGAAGGGAGACCGCTTGAAGTGTGAGAATTATCGCGGTATAGCTCTCCTTTGCACAGCATACAAGTTACTGTCATACATTTTATTGGATAGAATCACTCCTCTGGCGGAGGGCTTGGTTGGTGACTATCAAGGAGGATTTCGTCCGAATCGATGAGTCACTGATCAGGTCTTTTCGCGGCGGATGATTCTATCTAAATATTATGAGACATCCATCTCCGTACATCAGGTTTTCCTGGATTTCCGGCAGGCCTACGACTCGATCAATCGAGAGAGTTTGTGGTCTGCCCTGGAATACCTAGGAATGCCAACAAAATTGGTACGACTGTGTAGGATGACAGTGACGCAGTCTCAATGCTGTGTTAAAGTTGAGAACAGGCTATCGACAATTTTTGCAGTTAACTCGGGTGTTCGGCAGGGAGATGCTCTGTTCCCGATACTCTTTAATCTCATGTTGGAGTAGATCTTTCGTAAAACTGAAACACCTCAGCGCAACATCTTATATCGCCAGTCCAATCAAGTGCTTGCATATGCAGATGACATATGCGTGATTGGACTGAATAGCAACGGAGTGAACGAAATACTTGATCCGCTTGTAGAGTTTTCAGCTTCTGTTGGACTCCAGATCAATGAGTCCAAAACGAAATACCTGATCTCTGGTTTTAGAGACAATGGCACACCAGATTTTAGTAGTGGCCACCACACGTTTGAGGGAGTGAGGAGGTTCAAATATTTGGGCTCTCTTATCACTCACGATAACAGTGTGGGTGAGGATATTAAAGTGCGGCTGGCAGCTGGCAGTCGTTCTTTGTATCCTCTAAGGCCACTGCTAAAATCTAAACACTTATCAAGTGCCGTGAAGCTGAAGCTTTACAAAGCGTTGATCAGGTCCGTTGTTATGTTTGGATGTGAAAGTTGGGCGCTGACGGATGAGTACGAGAGATGGCTCCTTACATTTGAGAGAAGAATCATGCGTGTGATTTACGGCCCTAAACGCGAAATAGATGGTACATACCGAGCTCCGTACAATTTCGAGATCAGAGATCTGATGAAGATCCCCGATATTGTACATGAAGTTAGATCTCAGCGAGTAGGCTGGCTCGGTCACGTTCTGCGTGCTGATCCGGAACGAATTGTGCAGCGATCTCTGAAAGGAGAGCCACCATATGGTAGGCGCAGAGGTCGTTGCAGGCGACGATGGCTCCACGATGTAGAGAACGACTTGGCCTCTTCAGATTGTCTAAGACAGTATGAAGACCAAGCTCAGGATCGAAACCTTTGGAGCCAGATTGTTGATTCAGTAAGGGGCCAGTAATGGCCTTTAACACTGTTATTATTATAATTATTTCAGTAAATAAAGACTATAACCTATGGAGTGTGGACATCTGTAGAAATTTGGTTACTATGAACAAAACTCAAATTTCAAATTCGAAACACAATAACAACAAAAATCTATTAAGTACATCAAACAGGAATAATACCATAAATATAGAAATATAGAAATATATATATATATATATATATATATATATATATATATATATATATATATATATTTATATACATATAAATCGGAAATGATTATTTACTATTAAAAATAGCAAAGCAATAAGCTACTAGTTGGACTAAGCTATTCGAGAACCTAAGCGAGAACCTGTACACATCTCTACAATTTTGGTTATTTTATTATTTAAATTTACAGATTTTATCGCCTATTTATGCATTCCAATTGGAAAAAATAATAAAAAATCCAATTGGCAAAAATAACAAAAAATCCAATAGAGAAAAATAATAAAAATTATTCAAATCACTGAAATTCTAAATGAGGTAAAATAAATAGTCAAGTTTATCAGAATTTAATTGTGTTGATCATACAAATTCGGAATAGCCTAAAATATCTGAAAATGTATGCCAATACCCGTGGACATCTCTAGGATCGGCGGTAAAAATTATTAAAAATCGTTTAAAATGAAATCGTTTACGAAACTTCTAAATGATGTAAAATAAATAGTAAAGTCCATCAGAATTGAGTCACATTGACGACAATAATATACTAGTTGGATTAAGCTATTCGAAAACCTAAGCGAGAACCTGTACACATCTCTACAATTTTGGTTATTTTATTATTTAAATGTACAGATTTCATCGCCTATTTAAGCATTCCAATTGGAAAAAATAATAAAAAATCCAATTGACAAAAATAACAAAAAATCCAATAGAGGAAAATAATAAAAATTATTCAAATCACTGAAATTCTAAATGAAGTAAAACAAATAGTAAAGTTCATCATAAGTTAATTTTCTGATCATACTAATTTAAAATAGCCTAAACTATTTGAAAAAATAGGTCAGTATCTGAAGACATCTCTAGGATCGGTGGTACAAATTATTAAAAATCAATCAAATCCAAGATATTTTAAATTCCATAAACAAATGGAAAAGTTAATCAGAATTTAATCTGATTGACCATAAAAATCC